>KN483744.1:0-16677 GCA_000787095.1 Periophthalmodon schlosseri | reverse complement strand
TCTTTCCCTCTCTGTCCCTTTCTCCCCCTCCTCTTCCCCTCTTTCTCCCTCTCCTTTCCCTTTGTCTCTCTCTTTCTCCCTCTTTTTCCCTCTCTGTCCCTCTCTCCCCCTCCTCTTTCCCCCTTTCTCTCTCTCCCTCTCTCTCTTTGTCTCTCTCTCTTTCTCCCTCTCCCTCCCTCCCCATTTCTTTCCCCCTCTTTCTCTCTCTCTCTCTCTGTTTGTTCGCAGGTCAAGGCCTTCGTGGTCCAGGACATTCCTCTGTAGTATCCTTTCCTCCCCTCAGGCTCCACACAGACAGCTTTGTGCATTACTGTATACACTACCAGTCAAAAGTCTGGAGTAATAATATTGTACAGTGTAACAGTACTGTTACTTGAGTAAAAGTTGTGGTTCCTCTTCCCACTGTGAGTAAGTCTAAAGTGACTTGAGCTTTATGTCGACAATATGAAATGATTTGAACATTTGTGTTTCTTGCAGCTCCTTCAGATATGATTTAGTTTGTCTCATTTTTGTGTCTGTTTGAAAACACCACATTTTGTGCATTATTTCATGTTTTGTCCTTCACCAACATTATAAATCAGATGTGATGCCCAGGCAGTTACTTACAATTACTTTTACTTGAGTTTACCAAATACTTTTTTACTCATACTTTTCTTGGACCACTAGTTCTACTTGTACAAACCCGGCATATTTAGGCTCTACACCTTCACTAGAATCATAATTTCAACCCTGGAATTGTCAGTTGCCAAAAAGTAAAAGGTAGCTGTTAACTTAAACTACCACTAGATGACATTACAAATTGTAACAGAGCATTGTAGACAGACTACCGGTAATAATGCAGGGTTACTCAAACATGTGTGAATGAAACAAAACCCAACTCCAGGTATGTTTTTGAGAAGGTAACAGCATTAGAACATGGCTTAAAGCTCAATTTTGTGTAATATAAGATCTTTAACTGATCTGATGGCGTAGGCAGTATGCACGTATATCTGTATGTGTGCTGTGTGTTTGGAGCCTTGACCCTCCTCTTCCTCAGTCATAACCTAGTGATGAAGCACATTCCTGGAGCTGACCCAGAGCTTGTCCTACTGAACCACTACTACGAAGAGCTGGATGTGAGTCACCTCTGCTCTTTCAGCTCGCATTACTTTATCCAAATCTTTTATTGAGGGAAAGCACGGCTCCAGAGCCTCTTGTATTTCTGCCTCTCTGACAAACCTTTGTCTGGTTTCAAGTCTAACCCTTTGACTGAAAATAACCTCTCAACCTACCGCTTGTGAACTAATAATGAAATGATTGCTAGTACTTTTCACATCTGTCTCTTATATTTTTTTTAAATAAACTGCATTCATTTCAGTGCAAATACCTCCCTCTAGAGTCTATAAAAGACATTCTTCTGCAGTATATACAAATAAATAAAAAGTGTATAAAGCTATAAGGATAACTTTAAAACTTCTTTAACTGTTGCCATATTTGAACTTCTTCAGCCTTTTTAAGCTTTGATATATTTCACTCCTTCCAAACATTGTAACTACAAGTTTTCACACCGTTCACTTCTGAACACAGTTTTACACAGCATGCCATGTTTTCATAGACATTGATTTAACTGATTGGGTTGAGCCATAGTCTGTCTAAACAAGTGGACTAAGTGAGTGTGACGTCACCCATAGTTTTTGACTCCAGTCAAAATGAAGTTCATTGAGGCTAGCGGTTACAGGCCGAATTTGGAGCCAGGCTCCATTTTTGGAATTCCGACCGCGAGCAACCAAAGAGCCAATCTGGAGCGAAGCTGTGGAAGTTAACGTCCCTTCCCGGCCACACCGCTGGTTAAGGTGTCAGTCAAACCTGTTGCTAATGCTAGCGGGAGCAACCTTGAGGAAAGAAGGCAGCTGACTGGACTCTTATTAATGTTCATATCTTGAGTTACAGACATAATAGTGAAATAAAAATACCAAGATCAAGTGGAACGGATCAATACAAACATTTTAAGACTAAAATGACGAGCCTGACAGCAGCATTTACAGAGAGAGGGGCGACCGTTTTGTAATGTAAGGTGGATTGGAGTCAGGAAGTGCGCCCGTGACCACTTCCTATTTGGAACGCGCCGGCTGGAAGGTTAGCTATGTCCATTTATATATACAGTCAATGGGTTAAACAGAGAAACCAATCTGAAACCAATAGTTCCAACAGTCCATGAGTGGACAGTGGATACGCCACACCTTTAAATCTAAGGATTGCTGGTTCAAAGCCAGACTCTGGCACTTTGAAATCTCACCACGTCGTTCCAGCCATTGTACTGTATCTATTATCATTTAGTTTTTAATGGAATAAAATCTATTATACAGACTATCCTAGTAGACAGATAATTTATATATTTTAAATATTTATTAAGATGAACAGAGTTTAACAAAACATTAGAATGCTAAACTGCTGGGTTTCAAATTACATCACAACATTCTACAGGCCAATATTATTTAATACAGATGGAGGCAGCTCAAATGAATGTTGTATAAATGCAGATTTGTGTTGAGATACAGTGAGTTCTTGGGTTTAGTCACTGATAGAAATGATCTGGTTCAACATTTGTGCTTTTACCTTTTGGATATTTCATAGCAAAGTACAGTGTAATCAATAGAGAAACTGCCTCTTGCCCCCATCGGTGAGTATGACATCATCACGTTCTAGAATCTGAAAACCACCAATACAAGAAAATAAACAAAGTAAAAAAAAAAAAACGGGGAGTAAGAAGTAAAAAGTAAAAACTTTTTTTTTAGTGTTACACAAACACTAATTGCTCCGTCACATCTTAGTGGGATTATTAAAAATCACTCTCCCATCTCTCTCTCTCTTCCTTTATCCATCCCTCCTCTCTTTCTCTCCCTCTCTTCATTTGTCCATCATTTCCGTTTCCATTTCTCTGTGACATTTTTCTCCCTCTTCCTTTGTCCATCCCTCCCTCTCTCTCTCTCCCACAACCCATCTTTTTCTTTCTCTCCCTCCCACTCTCACCCACTGTCCACCTCTCTATTTTTTCCTCTTCATCTCTCTCTTCCTCTGTCCATCACTGTTCTCTCTCTCTCTCCTCCCCTTCCTTTCTCTTCCTCTGTCTATCTTTCACTCTTTCACCCTCTCCCTCCATCCCTCCCTCCTCTCCCTCTCTCTTCAGCGGATCCCTCTAAGTGACATGACGCGCTCGGAGATCAACGCTCTGCTGGACAAACTGGGCTTCTATAAAAAGGAGCAGCCGGAGGACGAGGTGCCAGCGGAGTTCAGGTTCTCGCCCGCCAAAGACAGCCCCTTCCCCGACGAGCCCCCATTCAAGTCAGCTGTGGCCTCGGAGCCCAAGGAGCCCGAGCACACCGACCTGTAGGGGGAGACACTGCTGGTATGTAGTCAAATGTATGTTATGAATGTATGCTTGGATTTCTACAGTGAATATATACGAGTCAAATCACAGACATATATGGGGCCAATTGGACTTGTAATGTGAGGTTTTAACTATTTTATCAAAGTTTCAGTTGATTCCTGCATGTTTGAGTAATTCTGTATTGTCCTGCATTTGAGGCTCGAGTGCTCAGGGGGAGGGCTCCACCTTCAATCCTGTATGAACTTGTGATTCTTTGAAAAAAAACTTGACGGCAGGTTAAGGCTGCACAATATATGCCAATTGAATTGAAATCATAATTCTGAAATCGCAAAGGCTGCAAATATTTAATAGAATAATTGCAGCCTGTATTTTTATTGAAAAAATTTGTACCTGTAGTATAGAGCTCTACAAACATGTTCTGAAATGTCCCAGTGTGTCAGATGCCCTCCCTGTGTCTCGGATGCCCTCCCTGTGTGTCAGATGCCCTCCCTGTGTCTCCATGGGGTCTTATTCTATGTAAAAGCTGCTATCCCTGTAGTTAGACCTAAAAACCCCTCCCTGTGTCTCCATGGGGTCTTATTCTATGTAAAAGCTGCTATCCCTGTAGTTTAGACCTCAAACATGTTCTGAAATACATGAGATTCTTGTATTTATCAGTTTATATTTCAGTCTCTCAAATGTTAACGCTCCTGGAGTTATTTACAGTGTGCACTCGGAACAGAATCTGATCTGATAGCAGTGTTGGTCGATACAGATCTGATGGCAGTAGTTGGTAATCACATTAGTTTTGCAAAGTAATCTGACCGAGTTCTGATGACTAAATCTAAAGTAATGTAATTACTACTTTATTTCAAAAGTAATTTGATTATTGATTATTATTAAATTACTTGAAAAAGTGAACAGCTCAGGAACCAACTTATAAAAGCGTGAATTCTTCACACTGATGACACTTGCACTTAGCGAAGCTCATTTGACAGTACTCCATAAACCAAGATTTGTTGTGTTCTTGTTCACAGCTGATCTGTGTCTGACACCAGAGGATGAAATCCCATGCTGCCTGTTTATCTATTTTACCTTTTATTATACAGTTCTATGGATTACACACATTTTTGGCAGGGAAAAAATAACTAAAAGTTACTAGGGCAAGTAACTGTAATCTCATTATTAGATTTATACACAATTAGATTTTTTTCCCCAAATCATGAACCCTGTGTGTATGACCTGGAGAAGGCAAGACAAAAGCATCATCTATGAACAGCAGGATGTGCATTTTCACCTGTCATAGTGAAAAACTCTGAAGAAGTCGGCCCAGCAATAGGCCCATTCTGCACTTCTGTTTCTATTAATAGGCTGTTATCGATCCACTCTGCAGTATACAATGAACAAAATGTTAAAAAGCATTACTTATGTGTTATTCTTATGCTTTTTTGGTATTTAGTATTAAACTATAATATGCGTAGATTGTTATTTAACATTTTGTTAATTATAAACCTTGAAATTGACTTAAAGAGGGGGCATTACACTTCTATGGGGTATTAATGGTTAACACATATTTGGATCACTGTTATCTTTTATCGGTTTGAAAAAGCTATACGAGTCCTCCCTACCCTTGCTCCCCTCACTAAGTCACTCCCCCTTCAGAGCATTATCACATTACAATTAATGTGCATCCCACTAATGAAACAAGTCAAGTTGTAATGTATTGTTTTCTATCCTGCTTTTGTATCTTTATGGAGAATAGGGGCAAGGCACATTTTGAATAAGGTAATGAAATAAACAAGAGTCCGTTCTTTATCTGGATTTTCCATTTCACCAAGAGACACCCAATATTTCAGTGTTGTATTTGACAGTATAAATATTTTACAGAATATTTACAGAAATATTTGTTTACAACTTCTGCAATTCCTAACATGATTTTATTGTGCTGTTTTAGCAAAATATATTTTTTGAGATTACTATAACACAAACACAAAGTAAAAACCTTTGCCTTTTACATGTCTCCAATGTTTAATCTGCATGTGAATAGATTTATTATTGGAACATGCAATTTGTCCAGTGTTTATATCCATGAGCATTTCAAGTGTCTTCTCTGAATGTAAACCTGTTCTCTCTACAGGCCCTGGGTGAGGTGTGTCGTCCACTGTGAGCACCCATGGGTCCCTGCATCGTGAGGAGCACCCTGAGTCAGTCTGCCGTGTCCCGCTCGCCCACGCCCAGGCCCAATGACGCCCCAGGCACAAAGCGCTGCAGGTCTGGGGCCGACGCTCTGCTGGGGTGGGGCCAGCCGGGCACGCGGGAGCTCAGGGCCTGCAGAACAACGGGTTCACTACAATCTAACGACCTGTGATTTATCTGACTATAACTCTTACTTAAAGGGGACATGTTGTACAAATTGTTTAGCTTTTAACCATAGTTGTTTGATTGAAAAACTCAATGTAAGTTTTTATAATCCAATCTTAAGTTGACTTGTTTTTGAGTTCACATAGCTTCATAATTTTCTGTTATTACATGTTCATCTTGTTTACAATAGCCATGCTGCTAATTATTTTCAAATTGTGTTAGGGCTGTTGCCAGCAAAGGGCATAAACATATTAAAGCCACAGTGTGTAACTTTTCAGCCCAAATTAGACTAAAATTATTTTTTTTCATTTTGGTTTTTTATTGCACTGAAAAACTTGCGTCCTTACTGTGGGATTTTCATCTCCACAAATCTGACACTTATTTGGCCTTGTGCTTCTTTTCATGGAAATGTTGGTCTTTGGCTATAATCTTCCACAGGATAGTATAAAACTGAACTATCTTCATGGAGAATGTTCCAAATTATGGTTTTAACTTTGTATTTCCATGGGATCCATGGAATCGTTCAGGTGACATGCTACCTCTAGAAAGTTACATACTGTACCTTTTTAAGTTATAAAACACAGCAAATGATGCAAAGCTACAAAGAGATTTAAAAAGCCCAAACTGCATAATGTGTCTCCTTTAACCTGGGAAAACCACCTGACATTACACTATTTTATTAAAGTGAATAAAGTCATAAGTCTGTCATTGATTTTTTTTTTTTTTTTCAAACGATATATATGACTTTACAAATGGGTTGTCAAAACTGCCTTCATGGTTTAGCCATGAGACACAATGAGTGAAATAAGATAGGGCTAGGGCTAAATGGGTAGTCAAATGATACAATCAATATAAATAAATGAAATAAATATATTTATATATATATATAAATATAAATAAAATGTATGTCCATATCCTTATCCTTTGTGTCCCCAGATATGAGATAAAAATGTTTAAATCAAATGTAGCTCTTACTGATAATTGTAATGCTGATGTATTCTTTGTTGTTTAAGTTATAATTTGGTGTTTTGGTTCAAGACGATTATCAAATCAGAAAGCAGAATGAGCCTCACACAAGTCTGTCATTTGGGTTGCAGTTTTAATCAGAAAGCAGAATGAGCCTCACACAAGTCTATCATTTGGGTTGTCAGTTTTAATGCTGATTTAAACCTAAAAGGCCTCTCTCTGATCTGAATGGTCACTACCTAAACCCCAGCACCTGCAGCTGCAGTCAGTGCTAGTGCAGCCTCTGCAGCTCAGTGAGTGAATTCTGGAGGTTCTGAGCTTTCACATGAGGCCTGTCCATATACTGAGAATGACAAAAACTTGTGTCTTCTGTATGCAGGATAAGGCTCAGGCACCACAGGTTCAGTTGTGAATGTAGTATTGCAATCACAACTGAACCTCTTACTGTTTTTAAAACAGTAAGAGAGCTGGCTACATACAGTTCCTTCAAATAATTGCACTATTTGCGCCATAAATTTGAAATAACACCCATTACAAGAACAAAATAATATACTCACAAAAATTTCTCAGTTCTCAAGAGAGTTTAATTATTAATTTACAAGTAAAGTGGTGCGCAGACACGTGACATATGCTTCTATATACACAGCCTTCACTGTTAGAATCTCTGAATCATTTTAAACTGTCTAAAATATCAATAAATCAATTTCTTAGTTCTAAATGTACAGCCTTTTTCAGTCAGAAATATCTATCCAAATTTAACAAAAAATCAGAACCATGTACACACTAGTCAAAAATATAAAATTTCTAAAAACTATGATAAATACATTTAAAATAGTGAAGTGTGAGGGCGGTTCTGATGGAATTATTAAATATTTAAATCTGGACAGGCACGATAAAAACAAAGTGTCTTCGGTCTTAGCTTGGTAGATCAGAACCAAAATGCATAAATAATTTCAAAATAATTTCAAGCTGTGTTGGATAAAGTACCAGAAAATTCAGAAAGCACAGAGGTTTGATAAGGGCTGAACAATATGTCGTCATAGCAACCTGAAAATGAAAATACTGGTATTTTTTTATTCATATTTCTTTACGATTTTAAATAAGGTTATGAAATCTGTGCAGAAAGTTTAAAATTTGCAAGTTCTCATACTGGACAGCCGTTCTCAAGTGTGCGTACAAACTGTTTAGTGAAGAGACAGAACAAGGAAACGTATAAAAAGTGATAAACAATTTTAAGTTTAAAAAAAATATATGATTTCAAAATTGTGAGCTGCAATATTGAACAATACAATAATATTCAAATTTCTGCTTAATATATACAGCAGTTTAAATTGGCCTGACATATAAATATAGCTCAAATAAGCCTGGTTATTCAATAGCTTGGGTTCATTTTCTACTGGTTTTTAAAGGCGCACTATGTAACATTTCTGGAAGAGGAGGGAGATTTGCCCTGAATGTTCCACAGTATGGCATTAATAAACATATCTTTTATTTCCATGCAGACAGGGCCGAGTTACTGGTCATATCTGTGGAGAGGTGACCCCGCTCAGTTACAATGCCTGCTAAGTGTAAGGACGGTTTGAAAAGGGCCCGGGAGAGATTGCAAAAATACTCAAACATGCATAGATCCATGACAAGTCCATGACATGACCGAAAAGTTGGATTTTGCATAGCACCCCCTTTTTAACATCTCCATAGTAACAGGCCACCCACCAGAAAAGTGACATAGTGCACCTTTAATGTCAGTGGAGGGAAATCCTGCTGCTTCATGCTTTTGTCACTTGAGTTTTGGTTTCTCTGGACAGGCACCGTAATGACGACTATATATCAGCACTAGACACATGCAACAACATGGAATCTTCAGCATAGAGTTGAACAGGATTCTTCCCTGGCCCCAGTCCACACTCTGAGTTTGACAGGAGCTGTGCAGAATGTCACAACTCCATGTGAGCGCGGCCTCATGAATACCAAAGGTTTTACACAGGACAGACTGCACTGTAAAACTAAAGTTCAGTCTGCGCTGTCAAAATACAACAGACGCCGTAAAATTACTTAAAGGGAATATGTCCAAGTCACTGCACTTCAGAATAGAGGTTATGCACTGACAGAATTTTATTTGAAAATTCAACATTCTGACTGCTATGGGTAGCATAACAGTCAAAATGTGTTTCTTTGCCTAATTTTTGTCCATGGAGCTATTATTATTTTTAGCTCAAATTAGTGTTATATGACAAAATGGAAACTGAAAGTAGTCTCTGTTGTTGCTGTGACTATGCAGAGCTTATCTGCTTGTTAGCTAATGATAGTGGGAGATAAAGGACACTTCAGCTCGCCCCACAACAATTAATCTCCTCAACACACGGACTCAAAAACTGTGTCTGATCTGAAAGTCTATATCAGTGACAGGGCTGCCAACTTTTCACCAAAGCTTGGAGTGAGATTTCGTTGGGGCCCAAGCCCGCAAGGGTCTACATGGTTCCTGTCAGTAGATCTGCACACTTTTTTCATATTATTACATATTATAGCTAAAAGAGATAAATATAGCCTTTACCTCTATAAAACAGGGGGGTCTGGGAGTCCTCCCCCAGGAGATTTTTAATAAAATAGTATTTCCTGCACTTAGGTGCATTTTAGCAGGTTGTCAATCTGACTAATGTGTCCCCCTAGAAGGGGTTCATGGCACCTGCCCCCCTCCCCTTAATTTTTTTAAGTTTGGATTAGCAAATTGTGACTTTGCCAACCCCAGCCAAATGCAGTGACAAAAACTTGATCCCACTTTACTGCAATAAAATTGCAGCATTATTTTATTTGATATACTGCTCAATACTGTCAATAAATGAACACTGTTCAACTGTCCTAATAAGGTAAACCAAAGCTGCACAGGTGCTGGGGATTAACATAAACAGCACAGCAAAATTAGCCTTAGTTAAACCAGAGGTCCCAAACTTTTCAGGGCAGGACCCCCCACTGTAAAATGAACTTGACATTTGCAATCATTTTAGGATTAATTGTATTCATTTAAAAAATGTATTGTGTTATTTGACCTACTTTTACTACAATATACTGGTATCAATAAATAATATACCTAATTTGGGAACCAGTTAAACCACAGACAAAATGGTTATTGGGCATGGACATGTGGATGGAGAGAAGAAATTCTCAGCATCCCTGTATTTCATGTTGATAAATTAAATATTTGCGCAGAAATCAAGCCTTAAAGTTTACAGACCAGATTCATTATATAAAGCCAAGCCCAAATGTGATACACGTGCGATGTTCGTGCCACTCATTTTTTTTTTTTACTCAAAAACGGTCAGAAAAGGCCTGTTTACTCTCCACACCTTAGGTTTTAATGAGAAAGTAGCACAAGCCACAAAGGGGACGACAAGCGCATACACCACATGGTCAAGAGAGAAGGAGAGGTTGGACTTTTAGACTAAAAAGAAATAAGTGAATAAAACTGTAGTTCATGCATATGAGTGACCATTATGTGCCTATTTTCATCTGATTTTTACTATTCTTTTTACCGGAGTAAGATATCAGGAGTGTGACACGAGAGCGTGTGAGAGTTGGCAGCCCTGCAGTGATGTTTGAGATGTCACAAACAAACTAAATATTTAGCAGAGTTGTAGACTTTTATATTTATTATTAAACTGTAGCAGCTCTTTCACATTTTAGATGTGTTTTAAGCTTTTACAGAAGAAAATGTCATTACTGCCATTGATACTCATATAATGTTGCCATGTTGTGATGTCATCTGCATAACCTCTATATTCTTAAATTATAGTTCAGATTTAATTATTACTTACTTATATGACTTGTTTAAAAGGGGAGCCTTGTAAAGCGCATTATAAATGTTATTATTACATATAGTGTATTCAAGTCATTGGAACTCTTTAACATATTCATTTTGCAATGTGACAAATATATAAAGCACTCATAAAGCTTTAGTGTGATTTAAACTTTGGATCCTGGAGTGTGCCCGGCGCAGCGGTAAGGGGTGAGGGGTCAGAGGTCAGAGGGCAGCCCTCGGGACATCTCCACGCGCCGCAGGTGGTTGACCAGAGACTGGACGTAGGTGAAGACACACTTAGAGTCGGGCTTGTTCCCCATGATCATCATGTCCTCCACCTCCAGCAGAGGCATGCACTTAGCATACGTCCTATACACACACAGACACACAGAGACACAGGTCAGTGAGGTACTTCTCAACATGTAGGACTCACTGTGTGCTACAGTATTTACCATGTACTGCAGTAATAATGCTTAATTATGTACTGCAGTACTGTCAGTGCTGGTAGGTAGTGATACTGTTTTGAAGCTATTGATATTTTGCAGCTGATGTCATCAACATTCCCTGGGTGTGTGAAGCTAACTATAGGCATGCTCTGTCTGATGCTCTGTTAGACTTAAAGCTCAGATTAATTTCAACACAGTCTGATCATAAAGAACTGACTTGGCTGGAACTACAACAGGTGAACTGATTTGTGCTGTTTGTGATTTGTGCTGCCTTTTTGTTGAACATCTAAATAGGACCATTAAAGCTTGCATTGATCATAGCCTCCATTTAAATCATTTTTTGAGCACACGTTTTGATGAATATAACACCCCCAATTCAGACAATTTGCCTATTAAAAATGAATGCACATGTTGTTCTGTTAATTCTGTTGAATTAACAGAATTAGGAATTAACATATTTACACCTCAAGCTGCTGCCCAACCTTTAGATAGTTACAGACACTTAGACAATGACCACTAGATGTCTCTGTCTTCCCATGTGATAATCCACTGCACATTAACAGTAGCATGTTAAAGGGCATATGACAACTTAGAATACTCATGCCACTAAAACAGTTAACTTTATCAGGCTATATTTAAGATTTGACTGACTTTTTTTTATTTCTTAAATTTTGGTGAAGTTTATAATTTTACTTCCTGGTTAGACACAGGCTCCAGATGTGACATCCGTAGAGGTAATTCCATCGCTGTTACCTAGCAACCATGATGTTAACAAGGGCCACAACTTGTCTAAACTGCACAAGAGTTAAGATTAGATTAATAAAAATAAATCTTTATTTTGTGAAAGGAAGGTTTAAACTACCAGAAAAATGCCTTGGTTGTGCGTAAACTTTCCCTGTAGTTTGGATGGAAGAGGGAGAGGGATAGGTAGAGGGATTCTGTTGTAGAACTCTCCACTACTTCTAGTATTTCTGTTGGCTACTTTTCTTCTAAACATTTCAACTTGATGTAATAATAATGTAATATAATATTTACCACAGGTACTATCCCAGCAAACCAAGTCATAATCAGAAAAACATGAAAACCTGTCAAATGCACTTTAAAGGGCCCATATTATGTTACTTTCAGATCTATGTTATAATGTTGTTTCTTCATCAAAAACATACCCAAAGTTGTGTTATGTTTCGTCATGCATGTTTAACACACAAATCCTGCATATTTAGGCTGAGTTCTTCTCTCAAACTGAAAACACTGTGTTCCACCTTGTGACGTCATGAGGTAATACAAACTCCATGCACCTTCAATAGAATCATTTGAATAATTTTAGCCCTGGAATTGCCAATCTCTACCGAACTAAAGGTAAAAGATATCTGTTAACTTGAAAACTACCGCTTCATGACATCATAAGATGGAACAGAGCATTTTGAGCTTTGGAGATGTAGACAGACTAATAATGCAGGATTACTTAAACATGTGTGAATGAAACAAAACATAACCTTGGATATGTCTTTGATGAGGAAACAACATTCTAACATGGCTTAAAGCTCACAAGAGTCAAATTTGTGTAATATGGGCCATTTAACAATGACAACACAATCAACTAACTTTAAAACGGTCTATGGGGATCAACCTTTAAGACCTGGAACCTGGCTCTCCGTGTGTGGGGGGCCTGGTTGCCTCAGATGCCCTGTCTCACCATGTTTTCGGGGGGGCGGTTGTGGGCGGGCTTGGCGGCTTAGCTGTTGCCCCGGGTTTTGACCAGCCCCTTGGTCACCAGCCCCCTGTAGAACTCCTGCAGGTATGTGTACACGCACTTCCAGTCGGGCTCACGCATCTTCACCATATCGTCCACGTCCAACAGCTGAGGACAGTCCACCATTCTCCTGAGGGGAGGGGACATGCGGAGGACAGAGGGGGGTAGATGGACAGAAAGAGGAAGACGGGGGCAGAGAGATAGAGAGGGAAGTAGAGAGAAAGGTGGAGAGAGGAACAGATAGAGAGGTAGAGAGAGACAAAGAGGAGGGCAGAGACAGAGGGAGAGAGGGAAGGACAGAGTGAGAGGGAGAGAGACAAGGATGAAGAGAAGGGGGAGGGAGAACAGGGTGGACAGAGAGAGGGAGAGAAAGGTACATGGAGAGTGGAGAGATAGACAGGGCGGATAGGAGAGAAGGAGAGAGAGAGACAGAGACGGAGAAATAGAGAGGGAAAAGGAGAGAGGGGGGCAAAGAGAGAGGGAGGGATAGAGGGGCACAAAGAGAGAGGGGCACACAGAGAGAGAGGAAGACAGGGATAGTGAGGGAGGGATAGAAAGAGAGAAAAGAACAGGGGTGGACAGAGAGAAAAGAATGGGGCGCAGGGATGGACAGAGATGGAGAAAGAGTGAGAGCAAGAGAGAGAGACAGGGGTGGACAGAGAGAGTGAGAAAGAGAGAGGGATTGACAGAGGGAGGGGTGGACATAGAGAGAGAGAGGGGGGGATTGACAGAGAGAGGGGGGTGGACACAGAGAGAGCAGTGCACAGGCAGCAGAGTGAGTGACACAAACACATTACATTGTGACATGCTTCATCTACAGCAGTGACACAGAACCACAGCACCCAAAGGTGTCTGAGGCTCCACAGCAGAACCACAGCACCCAAAGGCCCTGAAGATAAACAGCAGGACTACAGCACCCACAGGCCCTGGGCTCCACAACAGAACCACAGCACCCAAAGGCCCTGAGATTCCACACACATACACAGACAATACACAGTAAACCTGGGCTCCATGCATTTGACAAGGACCTCTCCTATAGACCCTATGGATACTAAGCTCTGACCAGTCATAGACGTTTAATTTTACAAACTTAAAGGAACTGTATGAAGCTTACAGGCCAGGCCTCATGTTTGATCATTTTTACCTCATATCTGGAGACACAGGTCATGTTTATCGAATTTAAAATGAAAATCTTAAATATTGTCCCTTTAAGAGTTCTGTAAACACAGCAAGTGTTTGTCCAAACCAAGTGATGGCAAAAGATAATGAAACTTATATCCTCTTATTATCATTCGCATGTCTGATCTCAACCTAAACTCTATGACTGCTTGTAATGCATAGGAGCCCCATATTACACAAATACAGTCCCTCTAAAACACACTGGTGCTCAGGTGACACAGTGAACTACAGTGAACATTGACATTGAACAATAGTGACTGACTGTGTGCATAATGTGACTGTGTTCTCTATGACAGTACAGTACATGACACCAGCTCTGTGCCCAGTCCAACTAGAGCGTGTGGGGGACACAGGAGAAGATGGGGGGAGGGGGGCTGTCCAGAGCACCGCCTGCTGTCTGTGCTGCCTCGGTGCATAGGGCTGTCTTTGAATTGAAGGCCACTGCCCTGATGGCCTCCTCAGATGGACAGAGGTGTGTATGTGTACGCGTGTGTGGATATGTAGCGGTCACCGACTTGGCTGTGCTGAAGGCCAGCTTGAAGTTGTGTCTGCGCTCAGAGGGAGTGTGTGTGTGTGCATATTGGTCACTCACTCTGCCGTGGAGAAGGCCAAGTCGAAATTGTGTCTGCGCTCAGAGGGCTTCAGGGAGCTGTAGTCGAACGCCTCTGGGAAGAAGTGGTGAACCAGAGCGCAGAAGGCCATGCCGTTGCTCCAGCTGGACGAAAAGTTCTGGATGTCCACGTGCTACAAGGAGAACAAGTACAACATGAGCTCTCAGGTGTCAGAGCCTGGTACTAGCACTAGCACATGCAGGCAGTCTGTCTCATAGACCGCATGTCCGTTTCACCTCGTAGGAGCGAGTCTTGGCCCGGCACCAGTCGAGAAGCATCTGTTTGATGGAGTTGGCGTTCGGGACTCCAAAGCTGGTGGAACGTTGGACCCTGTTGATCTTCACTACAGCTGGACCTCCAGAGCTGTGCACAGGGACAGGAAGGGTTAAACATGAAACCCAAAGCTCATTACATGAGAACAACACTATACTGTATTTAAAATGCAGTCAGATTGTGTGTGAGGCCAAATGTGTGCATATGTATGTATATTATATATTATTTATATGACACTATATATATATATAGTGTCACCATGGTAACTGATGAAAATTCCACCATACACATACATGTAGAACACCACCAGTGTGATGTCACTGCAAAGTAGCTATATTTCGAGTGCTCACCCAGCCCCAGCGTCCTTGTCCAGCCTTTCCATCATAGCCTTGCGCGCCTGCATAGAGGACTTGGGCATGGTCTGAGCCCTCATCAGTTCCTTCCTCCTCTCTGCCTGCCTCCTCTCCATCGCAGCCAGACCTCCGCCCCGGGATAGGCTGTCATCCTCACGGTCAAACACACTGAGATGATAACACAACAGAGATGTCAATATTAGAGTTGTCAAAAGTACTAGACACTAATCGATACAGGAACTAGTATCGAAACTAGACACTCATTTGA
This sequence comes from Periophthalmodon schlosseri, assembly GCA_000787095.1. Lineage (NCBI taxonomy): Eukaryota > Metazoa > Chordata > Actinopteri > Gobiiformes > Gobiidae > Periophthalmodon > Periophthalmodon schlosseri. The sequence goes on along the minus strand of KN483744.1, from coordinate 1,328 downwards.
ACAAGTATCAATTAAAAAAAAGTCACAGAACAGAAATGAACCTTTCCTGAATAGCTTTAGAATGAAGTTTAAGTTACATAGTGGGTATACCCTCCTAGGACCTGGCGTCCACATATGTGGACAACACATTTTGCGTTGTTTAGGCCACAATACATTTTTTTTTCTCTACAAGGTCCTGGTGTCCCATCTGAGGTTTTTTTTTTCTCTACAAGGTCCTGGTGTCCACATCTGAGGTCATTAAACTGCCCCTTAAAGGTGACAGAAGAGTGTAATACATTATAGTTTAGATTTAAGATGGACTTTGTTAAAGGCACATGTCTTTCTGCACCTGTTAGCAGCACTTCAAGTGAGCCCCATTGTTCCAAGAGGCACAATTTTTGTTTCTCATTTTGTTTTTACACTCAGGAAAAATTTTGCTGTGTTCAGGCACTTAATAGTTTTTGCAAATCATTATTCAAATGCAATTTTATTTTGTTCTATCAAAATCATTAAAAAGTTGAAAAAATATCCTCATATGTGGACCTCATTTCTCTCATAATGTAAAAAGATAATTCTTTATTTTTACACTCATCATGTCCCAATAAGCCCAAATAACAAAGTGAAATTGATAAAGCATGACATGCAAGAGCTCGGGTCTTAGGAGGTTAAACCCATGGACCACTATGGAACCTACCTGGACCACTGAGAGACTACACAGATACAAGACCACATGGTAATATAAAAGAAAGTATTATTTCATTTAGAAAATTACATTCTATTGTTTTTAGAACTGGTAGTGAGTCTATTCCTTAGCAGTGAAATCAAGTTTGAAATTTTGGTATTGTGACAACACTCAATACACTCAATACACAAACATGGTTGTCGGCCTTATGTTTTTTTGTTTTTTTTAATGTATCTATTAAATGTATATACTTATTAAAGGTACTGTCTTAAAACATGACAAACTGAACTAGTCATTTTAAATGGTTTGCAGTGGTCCAAAGTTCTTCCTCACTTACCTTACGTTCCTAGTTATTCACCGCGATGAGTTTATAAGCGCGTTTCACAACTTTCCAGTGACCAGTGCAGAGTTTGCTGTCACAGTTATGCTAACAACAATTAGCATGCTAATGAGCACTTCCTGATTATCGAACAACAAAATATCTATTAAACAGTTAGAGGCAAGCCGTACACATCTGACTTAATTTGACCTCAAGATCTGCTTATACAATACATCTGTACTGGGGCAAGACAAATGCTCAAAAACGTGGCAAAATACAGGTACAGGCCCTTTAACTAAATGATTAAATGTATGTATTTATTTATTAATTCAGTCACATATTTTTTTT
>KN483742.1:27050-38631 GCA_000787095.1 Periophthalmodon schlosseri | reverse complement strand
GTCCATTTATATATAAAGTCTATGCCACTGGCACAAGCAGTTTGTGACACCACTAGGCTACGTAATAGGTACTTCCCTGCACTTCCACCAGAAAAGTTACATCATCATTATTATTATTGCATGTTGGGCGAACCTTTCCAACAACAAAAACAGCACAGTTTAAACCCATATTTTCAAATAACAATGTGATTTCCAGGTCCTCCCTCTGCAGTGGTAACCGCACCGCACAGCTGTACTTGACCATCCCTGACCTTCAGCTATCTTTTTTTTGGTCGCCTTTTTGCTGAACAGAATTTGCTGCAGGCGTGAGACACCGCATTTATTCTCAAAGACTGGCGCCATACTAATCCCAAGCAGAAAATCGATTCATGAATTAATTGTTGAGCATGTCTTGGAGATCAATCTTTTACTATTACCGCAGCAAGGGAACACTGGAGGGTTCTGTCTTTTCACATCAGCCAGCAAGCCAAGTGGGTAAGTTTTGAACCGTCTATCAAATGTAGAGTGCACCAAAAGTCCTACTCAAAGTGGGCTCTAAAAATAATGTTTATTTTAGTAACTTTCACTTTAGAAGAATCTCTATTGCCAACTGTTACATAGCAAAGATGAGCAATGGATTGAATTCTCCGTATAGGCTTTTTGTCAGCTACAGCAGTGTTTTCTTCCCCAAACACATTCAGACGTTCTAACTTAATTATTTTAGACACCATTCCACTTTCTGCAAAAAGTTGTCCTAAGGGTGTCGTACTAAGAACAAATCCACCAAACGCTTTATTCTTGAAAGGAGGCATTGCATATCAAAGTGCTGCAACATTTATGGATAACATCAAGGGACAAAAATGCTCAAAACAGATGAAAACATTAAACATTTAAACATGTTTTCACAGAAGTCTGCAGTTATGAAGAGACAAAAAAAACTATGGGATTACTCCTCTAGTTGCTGGTCATCTTTTCACAAGGGAATCACATGTGAGTTCACTGACTCTAGATGGTTACATCATGAAGGGCACCAAGTTTAAAACCTATACTAAATCAATATGCAAATGATGGGAGTCTGCAGGAATATGATTGGCTGCTTATGGCAAACTGAGATTGGAAAAGTCAGAATGAAGGAAGACTCCAGTTTGAACTCATCATCAAAAGCAGCATGTTTAGATGAAATGAGGAAGGAACCCATACATTTGAACTGTCCTTTATGTGTACGCCATTTCTGATTCACTCAAGTTTCTTTTATTTTTTATTATTTTTTGCACTGAAATAGAATGTCAGTGTTGGTTTCTAATGCTGAAAATGGACTAATGAGTCTCCATGGAAAAATAAAATTCATACCAACAAAACTTCACTTACTATTTCCATTTTAGATGTGCAGCCATTTTCTTCTACCAGTAAAGGAAAAGAAGCACTTCAGAAGCCAGTGAGTTAACATTGTGAACAGCCCAAACTCTGGTAATGATGTAAGGTTCTGAGTCCACATTAAAAAGTAAACATTTGTTCGTACTCACCTTTGCTGAAGGTTTTATGAAAATGTGCAAAATATGATCATTACTTTGTTAAATTTCAACGTTAGCAGGACACACAGAGGAACATTGGTTGACCTTTTGAAGTAAGAGCAGTGTTCAAATGTGTCGGTTGCAAATTCATATGGCACTCTATAACAAGCTCATGCAAACCCATACATATATGATGATTAGAGTCTTGAACTTTTGCATAGTTGACTGCGAAAACTCATTTTCCTCTGTGAACCCCGGCTCTCCTGCTCCCTCCTGTCTGTCACAGCGCGGTCAGCCACAGTGACGCTGATTGAAGGCCCCATTTGTTTTTGTCTATATTTGAAATTATCCATCATTTAATAGAGCAATCCCACTGGATTTTTGTCAAGGGAACCGGCACAATTCAGACTTCCCTGTTGGCACGCTGAGCACACTGGCCCTGCAGCACTCTATTAATTAAGCATAATGTTCGCCTCTGGAGTGACAGAATTTCGGTTGTTTATGAGCGATGACCTTTAAAGGCTCTGAAGAATGCAAAAATAATTCGGGCCATAACAAAAGCAGATTAAATCAGTTGCGTCATGTTTAATGTTATTGTCCTATAGGAGTTGGAGAAATTTGAAAAATACTTCCATCATCTGTTCTGAAAAGCTATTAACATTGTCAGCGCTGTACCTCTAGCGATACGAGACGAAACGAGTTCATGCCATTTCGAAAGCCTTTGACGATTCCTCAATTCTTTCTCTTCCTGATTCTCAAGCACCAAATGCAAATCTATTGGAAAGCATGAATACTTCAGCATTACCAAACACCAAAAAACTGCACTACTTTTTGGGCTGTATTTGACATTAACCTTACCTGTGCTATTCCCAGTTCTCCGCTCTGACCTTGGCTCCAGTCTCACCATTACCACTGTTCACTTGTTTACTTCGCTGAACCCAAAAGTTGCATTACACTGTTCATTTTCTCCAACCCAAACCTTAAAGCACTCTCCAGTCTGGGCGTATCTCTGGTGGGATCACCCAATTGACACTCATGACACTACGGGGCAGCGAGGTTAATTATCACCAACTGTTCGCTGCCTATTCTTAAGCACAGACTGCCCGCAGTGCCATTCAAACTGTACAGACACAACGCTGTCACAGAGATGAACAAAATACAGCCCTAAAGACAGAAGGGTTTAGGGGGGAAGACTGTTTTTACTGGTGGGAAGTTTAGCTGCAAATACAACACCGTCAAAAGTTTAGGCACAGTTTGCAGTTCTCTTAAGAGGTGGGTCATACTGAGTTACATTTCAACATATTTTGCACATCTTTTTTTATTGTGAGAATTTTTATTTAGAAATAATATAACAGAGATTTGTTTGAAGTTTGATTCTCTGAAATAATAGCTTTCACAGAAAATGATAATACATAGGGATTTTTTTTATTGCTGTAACACTTCTTTCAGTTGAGGCTTCTTGCTAAAGTAAAGCCGTACCTTCCAAAGGCGGATTTTGAAAAAGCAATCCACGCATTTGTAACATCGCGTCTGGATTATTGTAATTCTTTGTATGTGGGGCTGGACCAGGGCTCCCTGCAGCGCTTACAGAATGTCCAGAACACTGCAGCTCATCTAACTAAGAGACGAGACACATCAGGCCTGTGCTGTGCAGCCTGCACTGGCTCCTGTTTCATATCAGTGCAATTCAAAATGTTATTGATTATGTTTAAATGTCTGCACTCTATGGGTCCTCTTTATTTGAGGGAGTTACTGCAGCCCTATGCTCCACCCAGAGCCCTGAGGTCAGCTGACCAGCTCCTGCTGCTGTGCCCAAAGCCAGGCTCAAGACCTCCAAGACCAAGATCCTCTCAGTCTTTAATGCAGTTTAAGATTAGACGGAAAACCCACTTCTTCTCCCTGGCATTTAATTCAAGCTAGACAGGCTATCTTGGTGTTTTATTGTTCTTTTTCTATTTGTTGTGTTATCTGTATATTTGTTTTTTGTTGACTTTTATGCGAAGCCCTTTGGTCAGCTGAAGTTGTTTTATATGTGCTATATAAATAAACTTGAATTGAATTGGACACTATTGTAAAACATCTCACAATTTTGGCAAACTAAGTGCCTCCAAGACAGATCTTACACAGGGCCCCAAGGAAGCTAGAAATGTTTTTTATGGTACATAAAGCTGCATTTACAGAGAAAAATTCACTCAACCTCAACAACTTGGCAATGTCTTAAAACAGTGATGGTGCTTTATTGTAAAAAAGTAAAAAGAACCTAAGCCCTGATACCAATGCTATCACTGTGACACTAGTCATTACTACTATTAAAATAAACTGATCCTGAATTTAAGAATATATCATTCATAAAAAAACAAACAAAAAAAACCCAACTGTATCCATGTGTTTTAGAGTGATGAGAAATTTAGGACCGTATCCATAGCAATTAGGTCTACCAATTCTTCCAAAAGTCCTCAAAATGGCGCCTATAAAAGGGAAGCTGCAACCCATGAGTTTGTGGGATAAAACAGCAGACAGTTAATATACCACCCATGTTTCATAAATGTGCTAATGAAGGTGAACTGTGTGTGTGTGTATAAATCATTCAAATGTCAAACGTTCTATCTCTTGCAGAGCTAAAATGTATTGTATAGACAACATGAATCCAACCCCTCTGCACGCCCAGTGAGCTCTAAAATGTCTCTTTCCGCTATGCACATTACATTTTCTTTTTTAATAGCATTTTCCTGTTTGCGTTGTGTTTTCATGAATGGTTAACTTGGAGAAGGGCTTTGGCTTTAGCAGTATAAAGACTAATCCTGCAGAAATAAGACTGAAACAATGTGAAGGCACGGCAGAATAGGCATTCAGTAACGCTTCTCAGAGGTGATCATTCTGCCATTCTCTGGTGCCGCGTGGCCTGATGGATTTTCCGGTTACAGTGCACATCAGCTCCTGCCAAAAGCAAAATTGACAGAATGTGTCATTTAATCGCAGTCTTTATCGAGAATCTTCTATTTTCGGTAGACGCAGGCATTCTTTGAAACATTTTTCCCTTTTTTGTACAAAGATGGATATAGGACAAGCTGAGGAATAACAAAGAGCCGCATCTGTTTTTATAGGTTGGGTTCACGTGACGTCACAACATTGTAGAACGCCTATAGTTGAAAATGAAGCGGGAGCTCGTTTGCGGATTAAACAGTAACAGGAAATATCCCATAGAGTTACAAAGACTAGGCTTGTCACGATAATTACGATATCGACTTATCGTTCAATATATGAAAGCTGGAACAATATATTTTGGGGTTCAAAATGTATCATATGTACAATTTCTGGTTTATTTTTGGGTATTTTTGTTGGAATACGATGAGATTTGAGCTGTAGAGAGTTGAAAAAGTAACTTCTCTGGCTAATTATTGCTTCAGTCTTTCAATATTATCATTTATCGCGGTATATCTCTGTAGAAATATATCGTGCTTCAAAATTTGTTATCGTGACAGGTCTGATATAGACCCTTTCCCACCATCTGAGATTACGACATCATCAAAAACACAACGTATTTGGCTTTGTCTGTTCATCTGGTCACAGAAATTGCAGACGTGTCACATAGAAAAAAAGTTGTATTCCCGTATTGTATGAGACCTTTTTGCGTGAAGATGTGTTCACTTGTTTCCCTAGGTTTAAGAACATGAGCAGCAGGTTCATGCTCATATTGGGAGACAGATGTAACAGACGCAGGGATGCACGAATTCTTCCCCAGAGACAATGTTTTAATTTTAACTAAACAATAACTACATATACATTAATAAATACATACAAATGAATACATCGTTGTAAAATATGAGTATATAAACACATATCTCCATGAAAGTAAAGTGTAGCTTCGGAAAATATTTGGAGGCAAAGTCTGTGTAAGTGCTCACTGATAATGGAACACGCACTTGTTTATTTTGCATTTCTTAATATTAAGTTAGACCTTAAATGATTCAGTGGAGTAGCACCTTTACTTGTAGTGCTTCATGTTTTATTAAGAGCGTTCGACCATTGCTAACCTCAAGGGGGGACTAGTTTATGTTTACATCATAGCTTTGCAGAAGTAGTAGGTAGAGGTAGTGTAGGTTTCGTTGCTAAGAAACTGAAGAATTTAAGTTTATAAGAATAACCTTGAAAGAATTCAGTACTAAGGCAATGGGCTTTCTTATTTGCCTTGTTATTGTAAAGGGCAAAAAATCATCTTGCATCATCAAAATAATAATAATGGTAAAAAAAAATCTATTAAATATCCTCCTGATTGAGAAAACTCCAGAGAACCACTCGCCCGCTCATACACCAGTGTACGCAGACACCAGGGGCACGGTGGGTTAAGTGTCTTGCCCAAAGACGCAATGACACAACGTGGGGCAGCGTATTGGACCACTCAACCCATGATATTTATGTCGAGAGCGGGATTCGAACCGAAGTAACAACCAGGGAACCGCAGAGATATAATCAGAATATCATTACATCCCAGGTGCAAACGCTGTTGTTGTGCCTCTGGGCAAGCAACTTCACCCACATTGAGATCGCTTTTCTTTATCATGTTTAATATGTTATTGCGATGTTGCAGTATCTTTGGAAAAACTACACATAATTAGCCTTAACAAAGCAGCAAATGGTTTACCCTTTATTATAATTACTAATCCTGAATAATTCTTAATAAACTGATCGTCTGTATTCATGCTTTTCATAAGACTAATAAAGATGAAGTTATTATAAACTGAAATAGCATGTTTCACTTAGTTCCTTTCAATATTTTAAATAGCTACTCCTGTGTTCTTAAATGAATCCCCTAGGTATCTTGTTGACACACTTTCGAGGCACTCCGGAGTTATAAAATCTATATTTGTAATTGGTTTATCTCTACGGACCAAACAGCGTCCCATAAGACATCTGTGCACAGCTGCTCCACGTGTATTTAACGTACAGTGTTCCCTTCTTATCCTTTCATCACTGACAGAACATTGTTGTTTCGGAGCTCCTCCAAATCCGCCGCTCTCTCTCATACGGGCTGCCTCCAGCTGTATCTGCCTTCTCTGCCCTTGACGTCCATGTTGTGCATATCAAATCACGGTGCTCGCCCCCTCACTCCTGCCTCACTGTCAGCGGCACGTCTGTGTGTGGAAATTTTACAGGTTCAGAGATCAAAGCAGCCAATTCCCGATGGAGTTAAAGACAGGAGAGGAAAATGGAAAGCGCAAGATAAAGAGGGCTTTGCAGAATCCCCTCCAGTCTCCATATTTAGATGTTTGTCATCAGTTGTGTTTATGTGCTTTACCGCAGCCATGGTGGAATCTTAAGTGCATTTGATCCGGTGCACCCGCAGTTTGGACGTGCTTACATAACCTGACATCTACTTAGTCAGGGGAGTGCTTGGCTAAATAGACACTTTCTTACCATCGCGCCACTGCAATTTCCTCTAATAATGTGCACATTTTAAAGCAAATATGTGGATTTTGAAAACTTGAAAGGCGGTTATGAAAAATATGTGTTCAAATTAGTAACACTGCTTTTGACAGAGGATTGCGTTCGTTGGCAGATAAATGCGGCTCTAATCTTGTGGGAGATTTTATTAATGTTAAGTGGTTTTTTGCTTGTCTTTCCCCAAGGTTATCAGTAATGTGCACATTTCTGCAATACAGCCACTGTCTAACCAAAGGGGAAATTAACAAGATGGTATCAGTCCTTATTATCATTGGACTGTAATTTAAACACATGTAAAGGTCACTGTTTTTAACATGGTGGACATTAGCTGCTGACTATGGACTGTCCTGACTAGGCCAAAGAGTCAATATAAACCTTGGAATAGATCTTTAGTCTAGAATCTACTTGCATGTTTTGAACACATTAGTTTTGTGTAGGGCCTGTCATAATAACGCAATTTGAAGTACAACATATTGCAAAAAATAAATAAATAAATAAATGTTCCATCTATCATATATTGAACGTTAAATCGATATAGTAATTATCGTGACAGGCCTATAACCGAGGGATAGGTTTTAGATTTAACTTTGTTTCAATTTTACAGGAAAAGGATGCAGTAGATCAGGGGTGTCAAACTCAAATTCACAGTGGGCCAAAATTAAAAACTGAGACAAATTCCTGGGCCAAACTCAATATTTACTGAAAAATTGACTACATCTGATATGTAATGTTTAACCTTTTCATATGGAAACAAACTTTAGTTTAGCTTAAACACAAAATCTGGAACAACTCAACTCATATTACAAACATGAGAAATTTAGTTTGAAATAAAAACACATCAGTAGTATTAATTTCTTATTTAAATAAATAAAATAAATTATGTCTCTCTCTGTAGCCTTTCAAGTTCGTTTTTAATTAATTAATTTTTTTCCCCACAAGCCAACAACAAAAACAAACCTAAAATGCTAATGAGTGTCAACAGAAAGGGAGGGGCGCTTGCCGGTCTCAACTGCACGCCAGCGCACTAGCAAAGCATTCTGGGATTTGCAGTATTAGTGGTGCATGCGCTATATACCAGCGGGCCAGCTCTAATGCACATTTGATATGATCTCACGGGCCAAATATAATTACACTGCGGGCCAGATTTGGCCCCTGGGCCTGAGTTTGACATATGTGCAGTAGATGGTCAAAGAAAGACAGCGTCTATATAAACTTTAAAGAGTTTATTTAGGACTACACAAAAGACAAAAAACTTTATAATACTTTATAAAATACTTGATACAACTTTTATATATAACTTTATATTATTGGCAATAAATCTACAAGTATTCTTAAAAGGTGCTAGGATTCACAGGTCATTAAAAAATACCGTGGATACACACAGAAGAGGCACACGCACAAAATAACACAAACTCTTAGGTAAACTAAAATGTGGAGATATATGAAGGAGGTGCTAACATACCATGGCACACAAGGAGTTATGGAGCAGAAATGAGGAACCCTATCACCAACCCTGCTCCAGGCGGGCAACCACGTCCGAACCAGCCCTGGAGCAAAGAAACAAAGTCAGGATAAAACAGGTTATGTCACACAGACAGGAAATGTCCCCTAAAATAAACAAAAGAATATATTTAACAGACTAATAAATCAAAGAAATTAATATAAATTCAATGTTAAACCAAACTAGACCCAAAATGATCAAAACAATAAACGGCTAATGGCCACCGGCGTCTATAAAAATAAGCAGGTGTTAATGGCCCATATTTACAAAACTCTAAATAAAAATAAGACTGGCTTGCTCAAAAGATGCCCTCCCAGGCAGACGCAGCAGACACGCACCGGACCGGCCACCAGCTATATTTAACAGGATCTAAAAACACACACAAACACGGAGGGTAATGAAACAGGCAAGGAAAAATACGCACAACAAAGTCACCGGTCCGGCCTACAGCATAACAAGGGAACCACAGTGAAACCGCTACAATAGACAGCAAGGTTTGGAGAGGAGTAGTTTACCTCTGGCTTCATCTACAGCGTTTAAATGCTGGTGCAGACTGACAATGCGGAAACGCGTAGTGCCGGCTGTGCGTTACATCATACGGCGTCTTGCTTGGGACAAACTGCAGTCGGTCACATATGGGCTAATCAATATAGTAAAAGTCAAAAGTAAAATCTGTCAACTGGACAAAAAGTTGTAGGAGTGAAGATGTTTCGCAGCTCATCCAAGCCGCTTCTTCAGTTCTGGTCAGATTACTGGTGGACGCTTCCTTATATCTATCTGAAGGGAGAGCTAACAACACTGAAACTGGAAACAGCTATTGTTTACAGTTGTATGTAGGCTAGATCTATTGAGCTAGACTAAGTGTGCACTGTGCCTGAGTCATACTTAGCATATTCATTCAGCTCTTAATGGGCGCTTTCACATCTATTTGCTAATTAATATAGTCATTTTTTGTGTATTTGAAGAATCCACCACCAGCTCGTCCCCAAGCCCCACGATATTATTATAAAACTTACCTAACTGCATGTGGAAAAGCAGGAGTCACAATTAGGCTACAGGTCAAAGGCGACACCGCTCAAAAAACCAAGCTAGTGGAGCCAGAAAAGTTACATACTGCACCTCTGTAGTAAACACGTAAACTGATTTCTTTTTCTTGGACCTTTAAACTAAAACTTTAGCGACGTGACTTTAGTACCCATATACGAGACATCGCAATTTCCCCTCAAAACAATAGTCCAGTTTTCTGCTTATTCCCCACCACCCGAATCCCTGTCCTTTGCAACAGGCACATCTTTATAGCATGTGTGCGTAGATAGCAATCACCCTGACAATTTGATCCTGAATGAAAGCTGCGTCTCCAGGGTTGCTTATAGATGACACATGTGATGATGGAACCTGCATATACACAGGGAAGGGATAGGAGTCCTGGGGAGGACGAGGTGCCGTGTTGAAAATTCATGTGCAATACCCATTCAGCTCTTGGTGTTGTCCCTCTTCATCTGTCCTACATTGTTCCAGCGGAGAATAGCTTTTTATCCCAGAGTTCCCTCGACTCATCTCGGTACATTCTGGAACATGCACACATCTCACCTCAAAGCTTTGTGTGTTGAGTTGATTGTTGCTAAGCGCAGTGGTCGTTAGGTGGCCAAACCTCCTGCCAATCTCCGCAAAAAGCTCCACAGCAGCCATCAAACCCGTTAATGCGCTGTCTTCCGAGCCCTCCCATAGAGCGTGTGGCTTTATTTCATTCTCTTTGTAAAAGCAAACTGTATTTTACAAAGATTTCTGCCGGAGGTGTGTATGTATGAATGTAAATTTGACGCCAACTGTAACAATAAAAGGCAGTGCGATTAAATGCTATTAAAGTTCCACAAGTTAACATTACTCTGACTTTTAAAACTTCTTTGGAAAATGCATTGTGGCAAAGCATGAATAAATATACATGTTAGAAATACCTCAAAGCCTTTGTTGGCACAATCGTTCCTTTTATAAAACATCAGCAGATGGCACTAGAACAACATCTGCTGGTGCATTAGTGAAAAAAGTGAAATTATTATTATTTTTTTTATACCAAATCAATGGAGGCTTTTGTCAAAATGGCAAAACTACAAAAGAGACTACACTTAAAAGCACTAAAATGATGTCTGATAAAAGGTGTCGGGAGAAGCTAATGTATTCCATTTTCTGGTGCGAGCAACTGACTGATTATGCAAGATTACTGACACGAACCACCACCCTGGTGTGATTTTCACAAGGATGCAACAAAAAAACATGGCTAAAAGATCAACATTAATTTAGTATAATGTACACTCAAGTAAACCAACGGCATTCATTATAGCAGTGACAGCATCCACGTGTTTTTGACACATGCAACAGGTCCTCTTATATTTATTTGCTCACTTTTACCACCTCGATGTCTCTCAACCTGGCATTATTTTTCTTTTTTTGAAGTCTAAAGATATTAAAATCGTAGGAATTTCGCCTTTGTCAAACACAATGACCTCCTACCGCCAAAACATGTCACAATTTTTATAAGTTTTTACATATTATATTCATATTATTAGAAGGAAACACAAAGTTCATTTTAAAAAGGAGGCAAAATTATTATGTAGCTCTGTCTTTTGAACAGGCCAAGGTCCGGTCAATGAAAACATGAGATACATGTTTTATATCAAAGTGTTATTTTGTGAGAGCCTGTGTTAACTACAGACAGACAGACAGTGCGTGGTTGGAAATGTGGTTCGGTAATATGATACCTCTGAATCACAAGGTAGTGCAGGATTTTATCACATAACAACAACAGTAAAGTAGAAATAAGTTCTTATGGCAAATCAATGTGCAAATCCATGCCTGCATTCTATAGGAGAAGAGTTTGGATCCCAAAAGGAAACAGCCATAAACTTTTAGTGACTGGATTTAAAGTGCTATTCTTCATGAAAACAGAGAAACAGAGCACCATCTGCCACAGCCAGGCAACATAAATTGAGTCCTTGGCCACATCTTCTTTGAGAAATAAAGCCGTAAAAGTGGAAATATTTGACGCGCTGGACTCTCTTTTGAACAACTGTCTCCCTGTCAGCCTTCTCCTGGGAGCTCTCCTGTTTGTGCACACACAGGCATATGGGAATGTTCTCGATCCAAGCGGCAG
>KN483742.1:5749-26992 GCA_000787095.1 Periophthalmodon schlosseri | reverse complement strand
TCCCAGCGCAGTCTGTTCTGCTGTCACTGATGGTATTATACATCAGATGTCAGCTTACGTTCTGCAGGTGCGCCGTAATGCTGCTCAGATCGGCAACGACTTACATGAGGATTAGGAGTTGTTTTGATTAAGTACGCCACACTGTAGGTAACTCAGGGATAATATATACTCTTTTCTTACTTCTCATTAAAACTTTAGTGGCTGCGGGGCGATTTCTAACAGCCTTCACTGGGGATAGTTGGCGATATAGATTCTGCTGGAACCAAACGTGAAGTTATAGCGCGCTTGATTAATTCGATGGTACGTAAACTTTTGCTTGCGAAGTCAACAGATGGCTTAGAGAATACTTGGCTTATTATGAAAATGGATCAAAGAAATTATACAATGGAGGATACCAAATTCCTTGGAAGTGTGACCCCACAACAAAATACTGGTTTGAACAAACACATTCAATAAGCCGATGAGTCCTACCACCGGATCTATATTGCGTCTAAAACTGGACTATACCAGATCTAACCGAGGACTGAGCCAGATTTTAGGTTAAATTATAGCTAGAGTATAATTTAGGATTCAAAATAAGACATAAATAAACCTGACTCTAAATTAAAGGCCCCAGATTATACAATTTTTCTGATCTATGTTATAATCTTGTTTCCTCGTCACAAACATACCTGGAGTTGTGTTTTGTTTCATTCACACGTTTAACACACAAATCCTGCATATTTAGGCTGAGCTCTTCTCTCAATCGGAAAACACTCTGTTCCACCTTGTGATGTCATGTGGTAATACCGGAAGTGCTCCACTGTGTTCTTAAACTCCATGACACCTTCACTAGAATCATTTGGATAATTTCAGCCATGGAATTGCCAATCTCTTCTGAACTAAATGTAAAAGGTAGCTGTTAACTTGAAAACTACCACTACATGACATCACAAGGTGGAACAGAGTATTTTGAGCTTTGGAGATGTAGACTGACTAATAATAAAGGATTACTCAAACTTGTTTTTGCGGAGGTAACGGCATTATAACAAGGCTTAAAGCTCACAGGAATCAATTTTGTGCAATATAGGACCTTTAAACAAATACTACAATTACAGAGTCCGTGAGAACTAGTTAAATTAGTCAACTTTATATAGTGAAGCTGGGAGTTAGATATCGACCCTTAAGACTTGTTCGCAAGTGTAACAAACAGAAACAACAATTTGTTTCTGAAACCTAAAAATATCACAATTAATGCTATTACTTTGCCTAATTTAAATAAATGGGATGGAATGTTTATATATCGGTACCAGGCTCAGCTATTCTGAGCACGTCACTCCTATAAAAGGGTCGACAAAGTCAAAATCCATATAATTCACACTTTGTTTTATTGCTGCGTTCTTGCGGCATATAGAAATGTGTCATTTAAAACCACATGCATATTTCATATCTGCCTACACAAATTCAACAGATGGAGGCTAATTTGGCATGAATTGTGGTACACCAGTTAAATCAACAACATAAACCAACCAACCAACCAAAATTTCAATAATGCACTTATAGGTTGAATATGTTATAACACAGTGTTTGAGGAGAAGGTTTTAGGTTCTTTCGTTTTTTACAGAACCCTTTGAATAGCTGCTAATGTGTGACTAAAAAGTGGCTTCACAAAATGTCGAAGCAGACATTTTCCTCTTTGTTTTTTATCTTATGATTTTCACAGTCACTGTGAATTGCACAATTTCATTATTCTTTTATCAGCTCATTGACAAAGTGTGTAGACCTGTGCAGATCTCACACATTTGCAAACAAGAAACTGGTATTAGATAAGACAACTCCAGGCACTTACTATGTCTCTGAGAAGTTTCATCATTCAGCTGGTTTGAAAAGAGATTGCTGAAAGGTAAACCAATGACAAGCTTATTTTGAGAAGAATTTTCAGCTCACTACAAAAGGTTACACAGAGGTGCGTTTGATTTTAAGGCTCTTAGAATTCTGTGTTGTTTGAACCAGAATTTCCTAAATTATAAATATAGCCTCACAAGTCAAAATATGCCTGAAGTTCTAACATTTTTGTTCATCTAGCAACCTTTGATTTCAACACATGATACTCAAAGGCACAGTCTATCAAGTAAACATCTCTCACATTGAAAACAACCATGAATTGACATGTTTTTTATATCAACACTTTCATATCACTGAGAATCTAGCATGTGTTTATCAGTTTGCCATCTCCACTTCTTATGATAAAAGTCTTCTTAAACAAGACATTAAACCATAACATACACAGATCATGATTTTTTATTTTGTTCATGGTAAACCATACTATTTATCTAAAAACGCTTAATATTGGAAACAGGTCCACTGATCTGTTCAAAAATGCAGAACTGGTAGACTTCACTTCTTGATAGTGACATTTCACTGTAGCAGGCATCATGTTTTCTTTTATGTGTTTTGAAAAAGGGTTTTGTGACATTTTTTAACTAAGAGTCAGATTTTTAAAAACATAATTGCTAGTAAGTACAGAGAAGTGGGTGGGGATAGGGGGTAGGTGAAGACAGACATTTGGAACATTCCAAGGTCGAATGCAGGATAATACAAGATTACTCAAACATGGATGAATCTACATCAGTCAGCAGACAACTTTGAGTAAGGTAATGATGGGGCAACAATGTTAAAACATGGTTAACATTTCGTAAAACTAGATTTTCCATAATATGTTCCATTTAAATAAACCAGCTGCAGCATTCCATTGACAAATTGTCAAAAGAGCATTTTTTTTCGGTGTTACAAACCTTGGTGTAGACTGTTGACTCATAAGGTAAATACCCAAAGGTGACAGATCTCACTTCTTCCTATTGACCCTAGAAATTCTCTGTTGGTTTTGATTCCCTGCATTGTCCGGGATGTTCCTCAGAGTGCATTGTGGGAGAAGCAGGGTCCGAAGGGTGTTTCCAGGCTTTCCTCCAGAGACAGCACATTGCTTCACGGCTCGTCACGGCCACTAGAGCAGATCGCGGTCAGTGTGCACAATGCCAACCTCCCATTCACCCTCCCCTTCTACCACCCACCCCCTCCGCTCTCCCCCACCTGGGACGGCTCTGCCCTCAGGCCCTCACTCCAGCAGATCCACCGCGGCTCAGCGCTCCGGTAAAAAAGCATACCTTTGATGGAAGTCGGCCTACTTTGTCCATACTACAAATAGTCGCCCCACGTCCTTCATAAGTGGACTTTAACTGCAGGCCAGAACATATCAGGACAGGAGGAGGGACTAATAGAAAAGTTACTGTTTAAACATGTAGCCTAGTTTGTTTCAAGTATTGATATGAGATAAAAGCTTGGGAAAGGTGCACTAAAGCTAAAGCTAGAATTAAGCTAAACTGACTCTTGTGCCTTAAACCATGTTCTAATGTTACCT
Organism: Periophthalmodon schlosseri; assembly: GCA_000787095.1. Classification (NCBI taxonomy): domain Eukaryota; kingdom Metazoa; phylum Chordata; class Actinopteri; order Gobiiformes; family Gobiidae; genus Periophthalmodon; species Periophthalmodon schlosseri. The sequence continues at coordinate 23,595 of KN483742.1, read as the reverse complement.
CCTCAAAAACATACCTGGAGTTGTGTTTTATTTCATTCACACATGTTTGAGTAACTCTTTATCATTAGTCTGTCTACATCTCCAAACGCTCTGTTCCACCTTGCGATGTCATGTACTGGTCGTTTTCAAGTTAACAGCTACCTTTTACCGTAAGTTCAGAAGAGACTGGCAATTGCAGGGCTGAAATTATGCAAATGATTCTAGTGAAGGTGTATAGAGTGGAGCACTTCCTGTTTTACCACATGGCACCACAAGGTTTTCAGTTTGAAAGAAGAACTCAGCCTAAAAATGCAGGGTTTGTGTGTTAAACGTGTGTGAATGAAACAAAACACAACAACAACAACATTATAACATAAATCAGAAAATGGCGTATTATGGGCCCTTTAATGAATTTTCCCCATTTCCCCAATTTTCCCCATTAATTAACGCTCAAGAGGAATTGTGTTGTGGTGGGCAGAAGAGCTAAGATAGCAGAAAGTTGAGCAAAAACAAAGGAAAAAGCAAAACCTTGAAAACTGTTACATGTATTGTTAGCATAAACATTTGATGACAACTGTCAGTGACAACTGCAGTTCACTGAATGCAATGACGGCAAATCAACTGTTACTGTCTAAATCAGTGCTTGTCATAGTAAAAAAACACCTCTTTGATGCTCATGATTCATTCTTCAAAAGGATGTTTAAACAAAACTGAAACAATTTGAGCAAAAATATGCCGTTTTAGCTGAACATAAATACCACTCATTGTGTGGCATATATTTAAAAAGAGAAAAAAGGGAATTATTCAGTTATTTCATGATTTTTTTGGTGACCATCGAGCAAACAGTGGGAAACGAGGTGAAGAGCAAGGACGACGGTTGCTCCGTCGCAGCCACAAAAAGAACCTGAAGATAAATACGTTGTCAGTTTTGTTTTGTATTTCAGAAACAACAACGATGTCTCAGGTTTGTTTCTAAAACCACACAGGGCCATTTTGGTAGGAGCTTTTTTATAATGTCATTTCTTACTGTAAATAAAAATCATAAACAACAACAAAAACAAAACAAAACAAAAACATAGATGCTGTGATATATTCGTGGTAAAATGCCAGTCTAGTATCAAATTGCTTAATTCCCTGTTCATTTGTGCAGCAGTGGTTGTAGTCGTAAACTTGTTTAAGGCTTAACAAAGCAACTTCTAATGAAAAGGCACCGATAAAAACTGGTCTACAAGTCTACAACAGTAATTAGTCTTATATAGCGCTTTTCTAGATTCAGAGATTAAGTAAAACATTTTTAAATAGACAACATCATTAAGAGTCATGAGCTGCAACAAATAAATATCACATTCATGATTTTTTTTTATGATGATCGGGCAAATAGTGGAAAACGGGGTGAAGAGTAAGGACGACATTCAGGAAAAGAGCTGGAAATCAATCTCCCGGCACTGAGGCCAGTATAGAACCAGCGTGTGCGGCAGCCGAGACCACGAGACTATTGTGCCACATAAACAGTGTTGTTTTGGCCAATTATAATAATAGCTCCAAAGTTTAGTTTGTCACTTCATGGCACATTACCAGCCACCATTTGGCACCACATATTAGCGGTCAGAAAATGTATTTCCCTCCTTTTGAACCGTTTTTGTTGTGCTAAACTGCACCCCTGAATATTATGCGTAAGTGTATCCCCTTTTCAGTCCAATCCATTAACATGAGCGAGTGGTGTTTTTACGACGCCTGAACACTCTTTTCTCCATGCATGTGTCCTGTGTGTAATGATTTGGGCAATTGGGAGTGATATGGACCTCAGAGGAGCGCTTCATTTTAAACCTCAGCTGTATTTCCTGTTCATAATAGAATATTTTTAGCTGCTGTGCAAGTAAACATCTGCCTCCTCCGGTAACACAATGAGGGGACAGGTGCCTCCTAACATCTCTGGTTAGATCGTAATGCTCGATTCCACGGCTGCGCTCGTGATCACTTTATTGTAAATAGGAAAATGCTGTTACGTGTAGGGTCAAAGATGGAGATGGGCAGGGAGAGGCTGATCTTTGGGTGAAATGTGGAAGTTTAAACATCGAGCCCTTAGGAAAATAGGAAATAGTAATAAAAAAAAAAAATCCTTCTATGTGCCTCGGTTAGAGTTCATTCAGAGGGAACACGGGTTGTGTACCTGACGTTTTTCAGCAGCAGACTAGACAGTTGAACAGTGGTCAAGGTTAATGGACTCTCATCCTCTAAGTTGTCTGCTGGATTCCTATTTGAAAAGCCCTATTATATTTGCGAAGCTTCTGGGACTGCTTTTGATAGGGTTATGCAAGGCTATGTCCATAAATTGGAAAAGCTTTTGATTTACTGTTGTGCCCATGTTCCTTCTCTCACAAATGGTCATGTTCTCTGGGTCGTTGGGTTTCCTTAACGTTGAGAAGAGCAGCTTTGGGGGCTTGTACACTTTACTAAGTATTCTGAACTCCTTTTTGGGCACAACTAGGCCCCAGCGAAGACTTAGGACACACCTGAGGGACCACGTCTCTCGGCTAGCCTCAGGAAGAACTCAAGAACGGGAGCCTGGAGAGGAAAATAGGACCGTTTTTATGAGAGTTGTTCCCATGATCCAGCCCCAGATAAGTGGTTGAAAATGGATGAACGAAATTGCGCTGGTATTGTTATTAAATGATAATATGCAGTCAAACAATGTGTGAGGTCACTTTGGATTATGTAGCTCTGAGTCATTTGAATGTACTGAATACTGTACCATGTATGAAAGGCTTATCTTATCTTTTCTGTACGAACCAAAGTATGGCATTTTCAAACTGCAACTCTAATCCAAGCACAAAAAAAAATCTATTTTGGTTTCGAGCATCCCATTGTGAATCACCCAGCTACATCCGTGGGTACAGCTTGTTCTTTTGTGCATCCTCTTTGGCTCACATTGACATATTGGGGTGAATTAACCTCTATTACATCTTAAGAGCGCTCTCATAAGCAGCCTAGTATTTGTGTCTGCGCTCCATTCTAGCGTGCTCCCGCAGAGGCCTTAAAACCATCTGGTGTTTAGATAGACTCTGACCTGTGTGTGTCTCCGGTCCGAGCTGCAGCGGAGCATATCTGTACAGGCTGCTCCTCAATTGTTAATCCCTGCACAGAGACATGGAGGTTATCATCACACGCCATTTGAAGGGACAGAGCTAAACCCTCACGAGGCCATGCTCCACTTGCTCCGTCGCAGCCACAAAAAGGACCCGAAGATAAATATGTTGTCAGTTTTGTTTTGTATTGCAGAAACAACAACGATGTCTCTGGTTTGTTTACAAAACCACACGGGGCCATTTTGGTTGGAGCTTTTTTTTATAATGTCATTTTTTACTGTAAATAAAAATGATAAAAAAAAAAACAAAAACATAGATGCTGCAATATATTCAGGGTCTAGTATCAAATTGCTTAATTCCCTGTTCATTTGTGCAGCAGTGGTTGTAGTCGTAAACTTGTTTAAGGCTTAACAAAGCAACTTCTAATGAAAAGGCGGAGATAAAAACTGGTCTACAAGTCTACAAGAGTAATTAGTCTTATACAGAACTTTTCTAGAGTCAGAGATTCAAGTCAAGATCACAATTCAAGATTTTATTATCACTATAATCCCAGTAAAACATTTTTTTTAATAGACAGCATCATTAAGAGGCATGAGCTGTAACAAATAAATAGCAGAATGAAGCAATAATTAGCCATGGAAGTGACTTTTTCAACCCTCTACAGCTCAAATCTTGGCGTATCACAACAAAAATAACAAAAATCTCCCCAAATTTGCAAAGAAAAGTACCCACGATAAATACTGAACCCCTAAATATATCAGTCCAGCTTTCATATATTGAACGATAAGTCGATATAGTAATTATTGTAAACATTTCTGGTCTTGCGTACTATATCTGTCAAGCCTAAAAACTCATTTATGATTATTTTCAAAATTTTAAACCTTATATTTCCATCTTTTGTGTTTCACTTTAGTAATAAGGTATAAAAAAAAACCCAAAAAACAAAGACGTTTTCTCATTACCGCTCCTAAAACATCCGGCTGTTAACATGTCTCTTGATGTGTACTCCTCCTCTCCCCAAACTGTCAGAATCCTGCGACCTGGATTCTCTCTCTTCGCTCCGCTCTCAAGTGGTGTTAGTGGGCCACATTAGCATTTCCAGCACTTCTTTCAACTGCTCCTGTAATTAATATAGAAAATGTAGGGAAGTGATGTATAAAGCACTTAAGGGGATAATGTATGTGTCCTACTAATAAGTAATTAGCACAGGGAGGAAATCAAACATTTGTGAAGCCCAGGGGGTTTGAGTCAAAGTGTGTCCATCATTTATGAACAAATGGGCTAAATGTAAAATGGCTGACCACCTAGAAGTACTCGGAGGTTGAATTTTAGTGCCAAAGGATCCTGATTTCTTCTTTGTGAACTTTGCAGGCTTTGACATGTAAGGGTGGATTTCCTCCTAATAATTCCTTCCTTCCTTAGCCTAAAACATCCAAGATCCCAATATTTTTCAAACAGTTGTGCACGGGCTGCCTCTGTTGGGACATGGGAACCTCTGCATTGGGAATCTGCATTTGAGTTTGTGTAATTTAAAGACAAATCCATAAATGTTTTTATTCTGCTTTGGATTCATCACCGGACCAACTTTATCCTACTGGAAGGAAGCCCCGGGACACGCTGGAGGGACGGTGTCTCTCGGCTGGTCTGTGAACACCTTGGGTCTCACTGGGGGAGCTGGAGGAAGTATCTGGGGTGAGGGAAGTCTGGGAGTCCTTGCGTAGACTGCTGCCCCCAAGACCCGGCCCCGGATAAGCCGAAGAAAATGGACGGAAGGATGGACAAGTTTATCCATGGTTTAGTAGTTGGAACCACCGCAATATGCCATATCCTCCAGCAGTTTATTACACTGCTTCTTATTGCTTCTGAGTGACTGAAAGCAAAAAAGAGGTGCTCCAAACGTCTGTAGTGAACATTTATCATATGTAGTGCGGGGATACCAAGCTCGTTTCTACCCAGGGCCCAGAATAGTTAGTCATGTTCCATCAGCAGCATTGATCAGACAACAAACTTTTGCCTTTCTCTTACTAAATCAGGTTTAAGTTGAGAACAAAACCCGCACAAGATATAAGATTGTGTTTCATCTTAGAAAACCAATTTTGGAATAGATAACAAGGTTCTCTGTATTGGCATAGCAGCTTTAGATGTATGTAAATTGGTGACAAGCATTGAAAAAACCTGTGTAAAATGACACCTGGGAGAGAAGCTGAGGTACTAACTTACAGATGCTGATGGGCATCTGAATAAACAAACAGATTAAACGTGGCCTGAAACTGCACTAATATGTACCCTGAAACTGGTATTAAAACAAGTCTGGACTAGACCAAACTAAACCTCACATTTCATTTGACCAATAAAACACATTATCACCTGCTTCATTTTCCTTAAAGGGCCCATATTGCACCATTTTCTCATCTATGTGATAATGTTTCCTCATCAAAAACATACCTGGAGTTGTGTTTTGTTTCGTTCACGCATGTTTAACACACAAACCCTGCATATATAGGCTTCTCACAAACAGAAAACTCTGTTCCACCTTGTGATGTCATGTGGTAATACATGAAGAGCTCCGCTGTGTTTTTAAACTCCATACACCTTCTCTAGAATCATTTCGATAATTTCAGTCCCTGAATTTCCAGTCGCTAATGAACTAAAAGGTAAAAGGAGCTAGTAAAAGAAAAATTAAAATCTGTCAACTGGACAAATCTGATTTAATTTTTTCTTCTGTGAATCATACCTGGACTTCTGAAGGATTACACAGGAGTAAAAAGTAGCTGTTAACTTGAAAACTACCACCTCATGACATCACAAGGTGGAACAGAGCATTTTGAGCTTCAGAGATGCAGACAAACGAAGAATAAAGGGTTACTCATGTGTGAATGAAACAAAACGCAACTCCGGGTTTGTTTTTGAGGAAGTAACAACATTATAACATGGCTTAAAGCTCACAAGAGTCAATTTTTAAAGTTAACTCAAAGTAAACGCATGAGCTTTACACAGCCTTGTTACACAACAGCAACACAAGGCGCTTTTTAGTGGGCTAAATGCCTAATGTCCGTCCACATTTGATCATAACGTGCATCATTGTTTCATTTTGGGCTATTCGTCGCAGCGTGGAGGGAGACGATCTTGTAAGTGCCATTGTGTTAAAAGCTGCAGCTGCAATAAAAGGGGCCATTTGTTCTGGTGACATTTAAAAATGAACCGCAGTCATCTCCTCACAGAATGGACTGGATACATTTTGGCAGTGACAATAACGTAGCATCCGCCGCGCTCGCTTTTGTGGCTCGTTTGGTGCTATTAGACAGTGCATCTTCTTTGTCATCGTATTGGTGCACTAAACAGATGGTGAGGCTGTGTGAAAGAACTGCTGATTAGCCCAATTCAAATCAATCCAGTTTTGAATATGTTTGGTGTTTTGTTTGAGAATTTATTTTCATTTTCTGTGCTTAAGAATTTACAATCATAAATAAACAAACACGCTCATCCTCTCAGAAATCAGAATCTGTTGTGTTGATGAAAACCCTAAAGACGAAAGAAATGGATTTTTAAGCCTGCACAAACAATTAATTCAAATTATTATTGATTTATCCATAATTTAATACAGTAAACAGTACAGGCCATGTGTTTTTCAGCTATAATTATATTTTTGGGAGAAATTGCAGAAGGCTTTTGTTTCAATTTGTGGTTATGTTAAATTAGAGTGACTCATAGACTGTATATATAAATGGGCGTAGCTAACCTGCTAGCCGTCGCGTTCCAAATAGGAAGTGAGCATGGGCGCGCTTCCGGCTCCATCGGCTCTGGCTCCAGTTCACGTTGCATTGAGAAACTGTCGCCCATCTGTGTAACTGCTGCTGTCAGGCTCATTTTGGTCTTAAAATGTTCATATTAACCCGCCCTACATGATCCTGGTATTTTTATTTCGCTATTGCGCCTGTAACTCAAGATATGAATATTAATAACTGACAAATCAGGCACCTTGTTTCCCTGATGTTTCTCCGCTAGCATTGGCAACACTGTCAATCAAACCTGTTGCTACACCGGCAGTGCGGGCGGGAAAGGGGCGTTACCTTCAACAGCCTTGCTCTGGATTGCCTCTTCAGTTGCTATGATACTCACAGTCAGAATTCCAAAAATGGAACATAACTGCTCGAGCCTCGATGAGCTTCATTTGACTGGAGCCGAACGCTACGGGTGACGTCACACTCTCTTAGTTCACTTCTTTATACAGTCTATGGGGTGACCAGTCGTCCCCATTTACCCGGGACAGTCCCAGTTTTGAGCCCTGTGTCCCCTGTCCCAGCAGAATTATCCAAAAGAATTGTCCCAGTTTTATATAAGAAATGTCCCAGGTGTCCCTATTTTTGTCCAATTTCATACCCACCAACAGTAAAGAGGGGAATATATTGTTATCTGTTTAGCTAAAATACAGAAAATGGGCATAAGGCAAACAAAATGCACAGACAGAAGCCCAAGCCCAACTGGGACACACCCAACCCGGGTGTGTCCCAGTTTTGAATTTTGAAAATCTGGACACCCTAGGTTAGATGATGAAAAATACATATACAACATGCACTACAAGCCAAACGTTTTGACTTTTTTTTTTCATTTCATGTTTTTTTCTATTTGCATGACTATTTATATTGTAGATACTCACTAAAGGCATAGAAACACATAAAAAAAAAAAATAATATTTGATTATATTTGTTCTTCATTGGTTCTTCAAAATAGCCACCCTTTGCTTTGAACCCTGGTTTGCACTTTTGGCTTTCCACTAATGAACCCTGACAAGGCACAAAACCAACAAAACAGCAAAACAAAGGGTGGCTACTTTGAGAAATTGTCTTTGCTACAGTTCCATACATATTGTTTCATATCAACAAAAGGGAAAGGTGAGTGCGTCAGTGGATCAGTAACTGTGAGGCAGTTGCTCTTCCAAGGATCCAAAGTAAAAAGATGCTTAAATACAAAAAAAAGCACATCCGAGGCATTCTAAAATAAAAGTCCTAGAAAGTAGTAAACATAAGGAACAAAAAACACATTGAATGAGAAGGTGAGTCCAAACTTTTGAATGGTAGCGCTTTGTGATATCCAGAAATGAAAAAAAAAGAACATTTAGTAACTAAAATTAGATTATATTTGCTTTACTTCGAGGCACTAAAAGAACTGCATGCCATTTCTTTGAATGCCTTACCTCAGTCTTGTGTAGTTTTTGCTTATCCACATTCACATAATGACACAGAGCTGTCAAAGTCTTCTGTGGCTTTATGCGTGAACAGCCTTATAAAAGGAGCCACACACAGATGGTAATGTCACAGCCCCATGACTCACATATAGCTTTTGTGAAATGCTTTCTTTCTTTTTTTATTTCCAAGAAGCGCTGTAAAAATGCCATGAATTATATAGAATAACATAAAAGTGTTAAAGGAACTGTATGTGGCCTGCTCTCTTCGGGGCAGATTTACTGAGCCAGGTGCTAAATGGGGAGTGCAAACTGAAAATTTGCCTGTGCTATTTGCGGACGTGTTGCACATGATTTTCCATTAGAAACTGTGCCTCTTATGGAGCTCAACAGTGACAGGTTCTGGAAGTAAATTTTCCATTCATTTTTCCCACAGGATTTTACAAAAATTCAAGTAATAAGAGTTCAAAGGCAACGCGGAGTTGTTTTACTTCCAAAAAGGCAGTTTAAAATGCAAGATCCTGTGAAATGTTTTAATAACGTCACAGTTTATAAAGTTTCAGACATAGATTTTAAATAAAATTATATTTCTTGTGGTTATTAGTTACCATGCAGCTGATTATTCCCAAGCTTTCAAACTTTTAATATTCATTTTTTTCAGAAAGTCTATGAGAAAAATCAATGAGAAATTTAGTTCCAGAACTGCGGGGTGGTCGGTCACGGTGAAGCTCCACTCCTACCACAATTCTAAAATGTAAATGTGAGTTTAGCGTCTGAGCAAAAGGACTGTGCTGTTTCTGCTGTGTGCACAGGCCTACAGAGTATGACGACTCTGACATATGCTCACTGCTGGGCTATTTGTGTCTGTAGCTTTTTCTTCAGTCATTGAATACAATTAAAACTAGCTGCAATTTTACATTTTTTTAAATCATCAGCTTTACACCATGCTCACTGTAGATTTTGGCCTATAGGCACATATGTAATAAGCCTCATGCACATGGCCCAGCCACATCCAAAGCCAAATCCAAAGATGTGCACAGGAGAAACAGCTGATGCGCTCATGTGAAACGTGTTTGGAAACCCAGGCTAAACTTTTACCGTAGCCTACAGAGCAGCTGAAAATGCAGAGTCTGGGACAGATTATAGTGGAGCTGAATTAGTGGGTGAAAAGGTACATGAACAAAGGTGCGCTGGCCGCATGGCTTGACCATTTGGTCTAAATGGTCAAGCTACTTAAATCTAATTTCAACTAGTTTATTGTCCAGTGTTACACGTTAGTCTTTGTCACCTCTTTTTATTACAGCTGGTCTGATCAGCCAGTTTAAATGTTCCCTGTGTGTCCATTGTTAGGTCTTTTTTGTCATGTGTTAAGTTGGGAGTAGATTTTGTTCCTTCTGTTGACATTGTTACTTTGACGTCTTTTATGGGCCCAAGTTATTGTTCATTTTGTTAAGAGGCTGCACTAGCACCGATTAATGATTGGCTCCAAGTCAGGTGGTCAGGTTCAGGGAGGTAGCAGTGCTTTCATATGTGTGGATGGACCTTTGAGATTTAGGTATAAGATATGAGTATGACTAATGTACATCACACAGACATCTTATATAAGGTGATGAACGTTCATGTACAAAGAAGTAGAAATCAAGGAACTACAACATGTGGCCTGATCCACCATTCTAACTCATCTGTAGATATTATCTTGTCCCCATGGATATGCAATTGCATTTATTAATGTTCAGGTTTATTTATTGATCAACAATACTTTCAAAAGCATGCACTCTTACAGTGCAGGGTCTAATCTCCAAAGATCTGACCTGTAACTTTAGTTGTCTCCAAATTAAAACAGACCTATTCTGCAAAAATCAACTTTTCAGAGCTTTTAACCATGTTATATTTATTTCCCCTTCTCATTTACCCTCTCAAAGTTGTTTCTGGAGTGATTTGTGCATGTTTGAGGAATCTTTAATTGCTTATTTTCTAGACGTCATATTGCAGATCATTCCCCATTTTCACCACCACAAGCACACGCCCCCTGCTCTGTACTTTGTTCTCCAATTTTATTTTCTTGATCGATGATATGCGTAGGATTCAGCAGCATTGCATAGTTATTTTGGTACAAAATCTGCTACTCGCTAGCGTGATCTGCAGCTATCCATCAGAGATGCCTACAGCTACATGGCCTTTTGTTGTGCTGACGTTTACGGCAGCGTCTGCTCCCATTGGGCACGCCGTTTTCTAACGCTGAAGTCAGAGGACTTGCTTCTTTCATTAAGTCATTTTAGATGAATATTGTGATTTAAATGTGTAGATTATAACATAATGATCCACGGGTGTCATAGATTATAACTAAATATCAGACACAAGCACAATAGGTCTTCTTTAAATACTGAACTGTGGAACATAATCAAAGTAGGGACATCTCCATGGAAACCAGGAAAAGTTACATATAGTGCATATTGAAGCTCTATGGTAATTGTCCATTCACCCCCCATACTCAGTGTTGTTAAGTACTTTAGTCACTGTGCAAAGACTGACCAATCAATAGCACACGACATTCACATAGACAACGCGGCTAGAGCGTCCACTGAAACATTCAGATTTGAATCACATATTTTATTAAGATTCACTAGTTAAACATCTCTACTTTTAGTAAGAGTTGTTGTACAAATAAAGATAGGACACAAGTGCTTTTCATTTGTTTAAACCTCTTAAGCTTTTTGCCATAGAATTGCAAGTCACTTTAGCACAACTCATGATAAATTGCACACATTGTTCTGTAGCTGCAACAGAGGTTAACTTATTTCACTTAAAGCCACTGCACCACTCTAACCTTAAGCTCTTTTTCTTCTCCTGATGGTAGGTTGGTGCAATCCCGAGGCATGCTAACGCTTATTGATGACTCAATCAATTGTTGCCGAGACAAATCAAAAGCGGCCAGATCGCATCCAGCCGACTTCTCCAGCAGCGTCTCATATAAGCGAGTTAGGGAGGGGAGCACAATCACAATCCTGTCTTTAAGGGAGGCAGCCTATTTGTATTCTGGGCTCCCTCTGCGTCTGCGGCTCACGTGTGACTGAGCACAAGTGAACGGAGGGGAGTGAGAGAAGGAGAGAAGGAGGGAGGAGGGAGGACGAGCACATGGGAGAAAGGATGAATCGAATGCATCGCACTGGAGGAACTCTGATAGACCGGGCATTTATTTGAGGCTGCTGTAGTAGAGGCAAGTACGGAAGGCTATATCACTCAGTGTCTCCAAACAGAACAGGGGAACAGGCAGAGTTACCAGACATCGCGTCTTTGAAAAATGATTTTTCTGGACTAACATTTGGGTTTTTTGCCTTGGATCTTGGCAGTTCTGGTTGTGCATGCAAGAGTTTTGGCTAACGTTTTTCAACAATGCTTCGTAAGAAAGAACTTTTCGGGGAGATGGAAGATTTTGGACAATGACTGTGGACGGACAAGGCTAATTTCAACATTTTTTTTTTTTTTTTCGCCTTAAGTAGAGTATCTCGAAACTACAAATCTTCTTGGGACTCCAATAACTAAAAGTGAAATTGGTAAGCATGGCATAAATCAAACTTTTGTGACTAGCTGTAGTTTGGAGACGTAAACTAGAATATAAATAGATTTGCATAAGCTGCACTGGTGAAACAAAGTAGGACAGATTCTTGCTTGTGTCAGTCTCTCATAAATAATTTAACGAGTTAAGAAAGTAGTTACATTAGTGCAATTTTGGCCAAGGTGCATTTATGTCTTTTTCTTCAGATACTAAACTGTTTTCTAGCAAATTTTAAGATAATGTAAAAGATGTATTGTGTTGTATGTGTGCGTTGTAGAAATTGACAAGCCTGACTGGACATTCTTTGTATTTGATATCAGTAATGGATACATTGACAAATCTTTGAACCCAGTTTAATTGTAATGATTTCTTTTGGTGTCTATGTTGCAATGTTGCTAATGAGCTTGTGTAAAGAGGAGATAATGGTGTGGACAAACTGGGATCACTGTAGAATAGTTATGTGCGCTGATGCGTTTTGCTGACTCATGTATTGCATATTATTGTCATGTATCTATACACGTAACTTCTGTAACTTCTAAAATGACAATGCAGCATGGAAACAAATGAGTGTCTCTTGGATGGAAGGTAACTGAAAGCATTGGCTTAAGTACAGTTTAATTAGCTAACAGTGATGGGTGCAGAGTCCGTGCTTTTTCCCCCTATGCCATTTTCTTCTGCTCTTTACATCGTTTCAAAGGCCAGAATGTGTGACTGCCTCACACACACTTAGGATCAGCATGTTTCTACTTAAGGGACAAATTACTGCTTGGCCTTTGGTGACGTGCACAATGTAACCTGTCTGTGCTGGAAATGCATACGGCTTGTTCCTTCTTATTAGCTTCTTGAAAAAGCCTAGCGTCGTATACCTACATGTCATCTGCTATGCTTTCTGCTGCCGGGTGGATTGTTTTCATCCATATTACATCCACATTACTGTAGTTCTTTGGTGCTACGCAGATCGAGTATGAGAAGACGTGCACATTTGTGGCCCCTGCCCTGGTGAATTGATGTGGCAAGTGGTTTCTTTTCAAAGGCCTTTTGAGGTAAAACAATACACACATTTCTGTTTGGCTGGTTTATGCAATCAGGCTGACTGAGGCTTAGGTCAAGTGCTTTACCCAGGAGAGACACAGCAGCCTGGTGATGGAGCATGTGTGCACAACCCTTCATGCCACTTCTCCAAACACCGAGGTGATGATGAAAGACACGTAATTGCAGCTGATTAAGATATTAGGAAAAGCATTCATCCATGCATAATGAAATTATATGCGTCATCGGAATCAGAGCAAACATACTTCAATTAGTTCAATTGATAAAGTCCTTCCATGGAGACGGCTGCTCTCAAAAGCACGCGCAGACTTTCATTCATCACACGGGGACTAGTTGAGTGTCATTGTGGTAAACAATGCCGTGTTTCTGAGCTGAATACATGAATGATTGTGCCGCTCCAAACAATATGGCCACTGTCACAGATGAAACATTATGCTCACTTTTCACTGTTCAAATTTCACTTAGAAACTCCTCAGTGCAAACCTGGGACTGAGTGTGTTTTCACTCCTTCAAAGTTCACTATGGCAGCAGCCCTATGGAAAAGGCAGCGTGCCAGCCTCAGACAAAAGACTGTCAGGTGCTCTTTTGAAGCATAATCCAGCACAAATCCCACACCCAAAACATTAGTCTCAGTAGCGAGCATATGTGCAATATATTATTGAACAAGGAGAACAACAGGAACAGCTTCAAAACACAGACAGGAAGCAGGAGAAGCAGGAGCGCCCTGGCGGACCTCTGGAGTGCGCCACAGCTGGCTCTAGCATCAGCGCATCTCCTGATGGAAGGTGGAGTTACAAACCTCAGCCAGAAAATCTGCTCCAAACGCATCCGCTACAGCAGGCCTCCAGTAGTATTCTGTTTAATTATTTCTACTGGCTTTTCGCACCTCGCTAACACTTCCTGTTGCACTTCTGTTGTAATCATGTCGTTTGTCATTAGCTAGTCATTTTACAGAGACAAAGTAGCAATACATTTCACAGTGGATAAAAATATCTCACATCTCACAAACATGTTTTTTTTTTCTGAAAATCGTGCTTTACCTTTATGTAGATTTGATTTCTATCCGGTGTTGGATGGTATGGAAAGTCATTCTGCATAGCCAGGCGAGCACATTGTACCAATTTGTGTAAAATGGGGATGCTACAGAGTCAGTGTTCTCTTTGGATTCCTGAAAGAAATGAAGATACAAGTGCGCTTATGTGGAGGACCTGTCTGCACCTGTCACCATTTCAGATTTGCAGGTCCTACGCTCTCTTTGATTACCAAAGCTTTCACACTAGTACTTTGCAACAAGCAGCCACTGTTTTATGTAGAGGGTTGGCTATAGCATTGTATAACTTTTACTGAGACATTATCTTTTGATCACATATTATCTTGTCAGATGTTAAGGTGTAAACTTTATAGAAGAGATTCTATTGTAAATGTATTCCATTTGTTTTATACTTACGTGGGCAGAATAGTGACCACATTTTCATCTTTATCCTCTCCTCCTAATTTAGTAACTGTAGTTAAACATCAAGAAATCAAATAAACAAGTTAATATATGAGTTTAGTTCTTTAATGGTTCACAATTTGAAATACATGGTTAGAAAATAATGTTTATCCAATATGCTGTGTGCTGTGATTGACTTTACTACACTAAAATGGTGAAGGGTGGATATTCATAGGTCAGTCATATTTATCTTTTTTCATTTATCTTTATTTATACAGGGGGAGCCCAATGAGAGCACCAGACTCTTTTTCGTGAGCGTCCTGTTTAGACAATGCAAACAAAAACAAAATACTAACTGCATAGGTCCATTTAAAACATTAAAAACAGGTGCAGGTGTGATAATAATGTTTATCAGCAGATTAATAAAGTGCTTTAGTGACCCCTATGTATCCAGATTTGCTTGTCCTTGAAATATATTCCATTTTTGGCAAGAAAAATAACCAAAAGCTCCCCGTTTCCCATTTCAGTTCTAGTGCGGACAGTTTTTCGACTCGGACAATCATGAGATCTTGTATTAAAAGTTCCCGCATCAAGGTTCAACAAGCAAGTGAGATATTCAGGCAGTTTATCAAGTAGTCCCTTATAAATACATTTATACAGTGTTGTTCTCTTCTGTCAGATAGCGACGGCTACTTTTTCACAGCGTGCGCAGCGATGGGTTTTAAATTCATTGCCTGTTATGAAGGCAATATATTATATAGATATTAAGGTCAATCGTGGGTTATAGGAAAAATAAACACTTAGAATTTAACACTAAATTGTGCGTACCAAATGTGAACAACTCCCTGTTCGCAAGAAAATGGCAAGTTGTAGATTGCCAAACAAAAGTATATTCAAGTGAATATTAAGAGTGACATTTTAGGTAGTTAAAGGAAAGAAATAAAACAGAAGAAACAAAACGTTGCGTGAGTAACAGTGTATCTTAAAGAGGACATTCCACAGAGTTATTGAAGAGGAAGTTATGGTAATCACTCACCACATCAGTACAGATTTGACATTTTATCTGATTAAAACATAGTGTAGTACAAATATTTACAACGGGCTCACCTGCTTGTTTCAACTGAAATATCAGAAAAGTAGCATTATTACAATGAATAATTAATTAACAAGAATGTGTTGTACCTAATACTGATGTGTGCGCATATGGTGTGTTCAAGGCCAGTGGGAAACGGGGGACATCAGGGGTTTGTGGAATCAACTGTGTGTTTTTCTCAAAAAGCAATATCTGTTGAATAAGAATGTGTTTACTCTCCGTAGCACCTGCTCCTCTGTACAGCGGTTACACTGAAAATACATCACGAGCAACAATGACATGACTCTGAGCACATGCACTGAGCACATTATCTTTACTGAGACTTTATTTTACATAAAACAACCTTTTATGCTTGAGCGGCATTTTCATTGCTAATTTTAAAGCTGACATGTTGTATTTTTTGTTGTTGGTAATAAACTCTAACATGTACACAGAAGATTAATTGTGTTTACAGTAAACTTTAAAGCTACCCTCTGCAAGTTTATTGGAGTTTTTATACCAGTAGATGACAGATGTGAAACCTTTTCCTTCCTCCCCTCACCTGGTCTTTATTCAAGCCTCACCTGTGTTCTCTGGTCTCCTTCTGCCAGACCAAACACAGATTGCATCGAATATGTGAGAATACAACAGGGTCGGGTCGGCCAATATAATTACAAATGGTAGCTTTAATACTGATATAAAATGGCTTAACAATAGAAGCAGATTCATTGACTTTTTGTTCAAAACTGCAGAACGTATTCTCTGGTCGTGGCCGCATCTCCTCCTGACACTGGGGAGGTGAAACTGGACAAAAATGATTACTCAAACAATCAGTCAAATATACAACCAAGCCACCGCTGAAAGAGAAACATTATAATATGATCAAGTCAGTTTTGCATAATAAGTCTCCGTGAATGCAGACGTGCTTTCAGTAGCCGCGGGCCATGCATGCTTTATGTGATGATAGGAAAGAACCAATGCAACAGCACAAGCCAGACAAGCAGAGTTAAATAAAAATCACAGTTGAACTTTTCTCTCCACGTCAGCAGCCTGAGCCAACGCTTGAGCAAAGTTCTTATTCCAAAAAATGCTTCCAGGCAAACAAATTATTTAGTATTGCTGGATTTCACCACGTATTTCATGGTGTAGTCAAAATGCTTGCACTTTAAAGACACTCAGGAGAGGGAGGCAGCCCAAATCTCTGCAACACTTAAAGAAGAATGTTTTTTCTTTGTAAAAACTTGTAGTGACCTCCGCATCGCTGAAACAATAGGACATTGAAGGAATCCTGAAAGCTGCTGTTGCGTTTGAATCTCCTGCCACTCCTAATTTCACATTTTTATTCTCCCAGGTTTGATGTTTTAGCCAAAAACTGAGCAAACAGGATTAAACCTCGGCATATTATTAATATTTAATTGAACGTTGCTGCTAGCTTGTCACGCCAAAAGAATGATGTGCAGGTGTTGCATTTATTTAATTTCAAAACCGTGGAGCTTGTTTTGAATCATAAAAATGTTTTACTCAACCCAAGAACTCATTCCCTTTCCTAAACTTGTGTGGCCAAATATTTTCTGGAAAGCTGTATCTAGTAATGTTATCAAGAAATACAAAGATATAAAAAGTAATAATAATTTGCCCGCTAGAAAATTTGGTGTATGGACTGATAACTGATGACAATATACCCGATATATAATGTTTTGAGTGGGGGAAATGGGGGAGTGTCTGGAGAAAACCCACCCAGACATAAAGAGAAACATGCTAACTCCACTTGGAACCTTCATTCTTCATTCTTAAGCAAAGTGTGTGAAGTGTGAAGTACAATAGTATGCAGCATGCAATGGTCAAACATAGACTGTACATATAAATGGACGTAGCTAACCTGTTAGCCGCCGCATTCCAAATAGCAAGTGAGCATGGGCGCACTTTCGGCTCCATTAACTCTGACTCCAATTCACTTTCTATTGAAAAACTGTCTCTCCTCTCTCCGTAACTCCTGCTGTCAGCCTGGTCTACATTATTCTGGCATTTTTATTTCGCTATTGTGTCCGTCAATCAAGCTATGAACATTAACAACAGACAAATCAAGCGCCTTCTTTACCCGTGGTCGTCCCGCTAGTGTTAGCAGCAGGTTTGATTGACAGCGTTGCTAAGCGCCTCCTCCCTGCTAAACCAGCGGTGCGGACGGGAACGGGCGTTACCTTCTACAGCCTCGCTCCGGATTGGCTCGTTGATTGCTGTGATACCCGCTGTCGGAATTCCAAAAAAGGAACTGTGCTCCAGATTCACCCTTGCAGCGATTAGCCCCGATGAGCTTCATTTGACTGGAGCCGAACGCTATGGGTGACGTCCTGCTCACTTAGTCCCCTTCTTTATGCAGTCTATGGGATCAAAGTGATAACATTCCAACAATAGGGCAGCCTCTCTACCACTTAAGTCACAAAATGCACATGGTTTCGATATCCTGTCAGAAAACAAAGCAAATATGCACG
>KN483740.1:15028-28022 GCA_000787095.1 Periophthalmodon schlosseri | reverse complement strand
ACGCAGGGTTTGTGCGTTAAACATGTGCGAACGAAACAAAACACAACTCCAGGTCTGTTTGTGACGAGGAAACAAACGTAGATCAGAAAACGGCGTAATACGGGCCCTTTAAGATCAAACAGAACTGAAAAGTAAAATAAATAAATACAAGATTCCCGTTCATTTTTTTACGTAGTTCTTTATAGAGGAAAGTCACACATACAAGTCATGTGTTTTCACGATCCCAACCAAAAAAGACCCAAAGCATAACGCGCCCAATACAAGACTTAAACCAGCTCTGACCCTATAACACAAAGTAATGAAGACACCGTGTTGTTGCTGCACAAAATGTGACCCCCCCCCCCCCCCCCCCCCCCTGACACAGCTCTCCTGCTCACCATATCACCTGACATATCAACCGGGTTGTTGCTGCACAAAAGGTGACCCCCCCCCCCCCCCCATGCTGATGACAAAGGTATTCTTCCTAACTATAAACTCTTTATAAGTAGTTCGGGCAGAAAACCCCATGAAACGATCATCCCCTGGACATGCAACACTAAAACATTCATATTTAAAAGCCATATTCAACGATAGGACACATGAGAAAACATCTGTGAATATGTACATTAACTTACATTTCAATAGCTCTGTTTGTATCCACAATATTTACACAGCAATGAGGAAGGAAAAATAATATCTGTCGTTCCATTTGTTCAGATAAAATTCGTTAAAGTCTTTCTTTCTTTTATGTACAAGTTCGCTATGTTCATGTTTGGCTTCACAAAGAAAGGCTAACGGACATAGCTAGAGGCTATATCTACAAAATGGATTTCAAGCTAATGATCGGTCAAACTGACACTCATGGCTTATCACATTTAGGTTTTTTTCCATAGACTGTATAAAGAAGTGGACTGAGTGAGTGTGACGTCACCCGCGGCGTTCGGCTCCAGTCAAATAAAGCTAACCGAGGCTAGCGGTTATAGCGGCGAGCTCCATATTTGGAATTCGACCGCGAGTATCGTAGCAACCGAAGAGCCAATGCGGAGCGAGGCTGTTGGAGGTAGCGCCCCTTCCCGCCCGCGCCGTTGGTTTAGCGGGGAGCGGGCGCTTAGCAACGCTGTCAATCAAACCTGCCGCTAACGCTAGCGTGAGTGTTCTGTCTCTTATTAATGTTCATATCTTGTGTTACGGACACAATAGCGAAATAAAAATAGCAGGATCACGTAGAGCGGGTTAATACGGATATTTTAAGACCGAAATGACGAGACCGACGGCAACATTTATGGACAGAGGGGCGACAGTTTTTCAATGTAAAGCGAATCGGAGCCAAAGACGATGGAGCCGGAAGCGCACTCATGCTCGCTTCCTATTTGGAACGTGGCGGCTAGCGGGTTAGCTACGTCCATTTACATATACAGTCTATGTTTTTTTCTGTATCTTCTACCAGTCGTATTATATTTGTATTAAACATGTATATCGTACAAACAGTTTTTTGATAGAGTTAGTGTTTTGTTATACTTGTATGATATTTTCAGCTGAGGTGGACCCCGGCGTCCCTTTGCGCCTATTAGTAAATGACAGGATTCACAGATACGAGGATTGTTCCAGAAAAGTTCTCTCTCTTTTACGACAAAATAGATCATCTGTAGTGCGATACTTTTATGTTTTTTTTGCTTTTTTTTCTGCAGTAGCTCAGACAATGGACCCTTTGGAGGAGGACAGGTGAATGGACTGGATCCGGACGGCAAGGGTCTTCTCCAGATCTTGCAGAATTTCGCAGGCGGGACTGTCGGGGGCCGAGTCGTAGAGCAGCTGTTTGAATGGCTCCAGCTCGATGAGGATCACCATGTTTTTCAAGAAAAAGCCTTCGATGTAGGACGCCAAGTCTGGAGCATCGAGGAACTATCAGGGGAAAGAAGGGATGGCGTTTGACGAAGCAAAACGATACTGAAATGTAGTTGTTTTGTATCGATCGAACCTTGGTGTGGTTGTAGAGCTCCACGCAGGTCTCAGTGTTGATGTTCTTGGAGCAGATGATCTCACAGTGTCTCTGCAGCGCCTCCAACTGGAAGAACTTGGCAGCGGACAGGAGCTGAAAAACATATATTGTATTTAGTGATATTTTCAAAGCTGTTGTAAAATATAGGCTTTTTCTCTTCTCTACTGAAGAGAAAGACTGTCTTAAAGGTCCTATATTACACAAAATGGACTCTTGTGAGCTTTAAGTCATGTTATAATGTTGATACCTCCTAAAACAGACCTGGAGTTGTGTTTTGTTTCATTCACACATGTCTGAGTAACACTTTATTATTAGTCCGTGAACATCTCCAAAGCTCAAAATGCTCTGTTCCACCTTGTGATGTCATGAAGCGGTAGTTTTCAAGAGGAAACAACGTTATAAGATAGATCAGAAAAATAGCATAATACGGGCCCTTTAATATCTCATACCTCCATAACATCAGTATTTCTTATGTGCAAAGCTTCAGTGCCTCCATAGTAAAGATACTGCATTACCATCTGGAAATATAAAACTCAATTTTAAAGTGAGATTAATAAGAAGAATGTGAATAAAAGTGCATTGGACTTGTGAGTGTTACCTGAAAAATATGATATTTCACATTGCTGATTTCAATGCAAGTGTTCTCCCCACACGGTCTGTTTGCTAAAAGAGTCTTGAACCTTGGAAGATAAAATGAAAGAAGTGGAATTATTTCTCATTTGCATCTTAAAAAAAGGATATAATGAATTCTCTCAGTCACACAGCCTCAAATTAGAATAACACGATGTTTTCCCTAAGGACGTGTTGTCAGATCGAATATGATTGATGAGATATTCGCCCGCAGTCGTTTTGTGAAGCCATCGACGACAAAGTGTCAATAGAAGAATGCTCCGGCGGGACAATAGAGAGTTCTGCAAACACCTCAAGGACTGTGGAAATCACTTTCACTTTGTGGATGGGTGAAGAGTCAGGGATATGAACCTGCTCGTTTGGCCCCCACAAAAAAAAGTATTTCTTCAGTTTATTAGTTGAGTGTTTTTCACAAGACTTTTAGTTCTTTTATTGTGCAAAACTTCTTAGAAACATATTTCTGAGGAATATGAAACATTACCTCCCTCAACCTCGTGTCCTTGTGTGGCACTGGCTCAAAGCTCTGAGCTGATGTTGCCTTATTGAGTGAAGTACCTGTTTGAGGCGGTAAACAGCAGCACTTTGTGGGCATAAAAGGGCTTTCCCTCCACTAGAAAGGTCACGTCAGACATGTCTTTGTTGTTCAGGAAGTGAGGATCTGAAAGATACAGAACAACAAAGAAAAAAGAGTGATGAGCAGTTAATAATTTTACTGCAGCGTCTTATAATGCAGTGTGATAAGTGCAGTAACCACCAGGGGGCGTCTCTCCACTACAAAGTTGCCCTTTTCAAAAAGTGTAATTGTAAAAATGTCTTTATTTTTGAACAAAAGCCCTCACCCAAGCGTGATGACTGCTTCCTCTTAATCTCCACCAGTTTGGGGATGGGGTAGGGGCCGTAACACTGGGTGAAAATGGCCGCTAGTTGCTGGCTGATCACCTCATTCTGACAAAGGAAAAACAAAAGAGCAGAGAAGTGGAAAACATTCAAATGACAGGCTACTGTTGTGCAACACCAGAGAAAGAATGCACATTAATATCAGCGGATCTGCGCAAACTGCAAACGCTATTCTCCAACCAAATGCTTTTGCCTCTGAGATTAACCTTCATAACAGGCTTACGGTATTTCAGCGTGTGTTTTTAAACGAGAGCCGAGCAGAGCGCCGCATCACTGGAGCGTGACCGTGAGCGTGACAGTAACAAATAGATATTAATAAGCTATTCAATAACCTATTCCAACAGCAAATCTGCCTTTCTGCGTTTCTCCACAGTCCCTGGCTCCAGCCGCACACACGGAACAATGGCTCTGTGTAGTGTTTAGTCAGCAGAGCCACTGTAACCAAAGATGAACAGTTCCTTCTTTGATGTCCTCGAGGCGGGACACGCGGCGGCCTCTCAGGGCCCTTCAGGGACACGAGGGTCAGCCCTTTCCCGCCCACTCCCCCCGCCGTACACCAGCCACGACGAAGACGAGGAGTGACAGAGCGAGAGCCGCTGAGGGTGCGACTGTTGCTGTAAGTGTGGTCCAAAAGAGACCACAGAACGAGACGCCAATCACGCCGCGTGCAGTCTCAGATGTGTGCAGTTTAGGGCTGCGAGATTAACTGAAATCAAACTGAAATCGCAAAGGCTGCAAATGCTGAAGTATGAATTTGAAGTAATAATTAAAACCGCTAACCCTGTCGTTCAGATGTGCGCAGACATATTCTGTAGGGATGCACCGATCTGATACCGGAATCGAATATCGGCGCTGATACTGAACATTTAGCTGGATCGCATCTCTGATTTACAGGTTGGACATAAGAATTGACGTAATAAGACGATTTACTGATCGTAGTCGGCCCAGAAAGTCTCAAAGTGTTTTATTTATACAAAGTTGTTCTGTAGTTACTTGAGAGACAGGGTTAGGTTTAGGGCTACATAACACATTTGGAGCAGTTTTGTCTTGTTTTATTTTTGTTTTAAGGAAATAAATGCTGTTTTCAGTCTCCGGGCATTGGCAGGTACTTATAGTATTAAAATCGATACTGGAACTGAAAAAGCTGGATCGGTTCATCCCTCGTATTCTGTGATGTGATTCTTGTTTTAGTTTGTCAGTTCATGTTTCAGTCTTTTTGTCAGCTCTCCTGATCGCGTTTAAAATGTGAACTTTGAACACAGTCCTTTTATTAAAACAAAAATCGCATCCAATGACAATATCTGTGTGATCCCTCAGTCGTCTATGTCTGATCCATAGCAAAAGAAAAATAAAATCTGTCAACTGGACAAAACGTTGTAGGAGTGAAGACGTTTGGCTGCTCATCCAAGTCGCTTCTTCAGTTCTGGTCAGATTACAGCGCTTATATCTATCCCTTCAGATGGATATAAGGCTAATAAGTGTGAAATCACTCATTAGGGGCTTGAATGACTATGCTAAGTAGGACTCAGGCACAGTGCACACTTAGGGCAGCACAATAGACCGAGCCTACAAACAGAAAAGGTAAACAATAGGTGTTTTGAGTGTCTGTGAAGTTAGCTCCTCCCTTCAGACAGATATAAGGCAGTGTCCGGCAGTGATCTGACCAGAACTGAAGAAGCGGCTTGGACGAGCAGCCAAACGTCTTCACCCCTTCAACGTTTTGTCCAGTTGACAGATTTTACTTTCTTTTGCTATCCAATGACAATACTTGTCAGAAAAATTGCAATTATGTCTTTTACTCAAATCGTTGTGCGCTGGCGTAATATTTGAGACAGAGCGTTTGCTCCCTGCACTCCTCTCTTTTACCTCCATCATACCTGACAGGAAAAGCTCTGGGGATAATACAGAACACAACACAAAGCAGAGAAAAGCAGGTGTCAAAAGGGGGTTGTTTAAGACGTGATTTACGGGCCACCGGGGGGAGGTCACGAGATGAAGAGGGAGACAAACAGGAGCGAGGGGCCATCGTAAATCCCTGTGCTTTTAAAATATTGGTATTGAGCAGAGCCATGGGAGCGTGTCAATCAAGGAGACTGACAGAACCCAATCCCGGTCAATAGAAAGCCTGAGGTCACAGAGCCTTGAGCGGAGACATACAGATACACAGAAATACGTGATCAGTGACGGGAAGAATACTACGAAAATGCATTTAGTTACTGCATACTGAATACCCGGACTGAAATGTCAGAGTACTGCATTCTGGATACTTTGGAATACTTTTATACTATATGTTAAAGTACATATCCTCTCAGTCTTTAACGCAGTTTAAGACCAGACTGAAAACCCACCTCTTCTCCCTGGCATTTAACACGAGCTAGACAGAATATTTTGGTGTTTTATTGTTCTTTTCCTATGTAAAGTGTTACTTGTATGTTTGATTTTTGTTGACTTTTATTTGAAGCACTTTGGGAAGCTGAAGTTGCTTTAAATGTGCTAAAGAAATACACTTGATTTGAACTGTATAAAAAACATGACATATATCGCTCATATGTTTTATTATTGTTGCACTGTTTGTTACGCTTTAACTTATGTCTAATTTAAGAAGAAAAAATCACACCTGCCTCACCACAGTTACAGTATTCAGTTACATCCCAACACTGTACACGACCACTCAGAAGTCTGGACACACCCTCTCGTTCAATGCATTTTTTTCTTTATTTTTACTACTTTCTATATTTTATATACACACAGAAGACATCAAATATATGACGCAAGATATATGGAATTATGTAAGAAAAAACGTTACTAAAAGGGACAAGGCACAGCTGTGAACTGAAAACTATTTCATGTGATTTCATCAAGAAGCTCATTGAGAGAAGGCCAAGCGTTTGCAGCGCTGTCAACAAAGCAAAGGTGACTTTGAGGATTTGAATATAAAATGTAAAAAATATTTAGTAGAGTTATTTAACTTTTTTTCTTTACTACATAATTCCATATATCTTGCTTCATATATTTGATGTCTTTTGTGTGTAAATAAAATGTAGAAAGTAGTACAAATTTTCCCAGTGGGTTTTTTTTAGTTTTTCCTTGGCGAGAAGGAGGGTCTAAGGACAGGGGGCGCTCTGGGACAGCGGTTCCTGCAGGAGGAGGGTCTGAGGACAGGGGGCGCTCTGGGACACTTCTCCATTTGCTTGTTTTCTGTTGATTAATCTGCTTGTCTGTTTCTGTTTCGTTGTTGATTTTCTAACTTTCTGTTGGTTAAATCAATTCCCACGTTCGGCCCTAAGAGGCGACGGCTGTTGGGATTTTGGGCTTTACAAAATAAATTGAAATGAATTGAATTGGAAAATAAAGAAAAAAACAAACACCGAGTGAGAGGGCGTGTCCCGCCTTTGACCGGTTGCGTGGATGACGCTCGTGTTCTCAGATGTTCGCTGTGGGGACGTACCTTGCTGGCTCTGAGGATCTGGAACATAAGAGGCAGTCCGTCTGTAATGAGCTCCTCTGTGTACTCGTCCTCCTCGATGCAGCTAAACTCCTTCAGAAGACCCTGGATCAAAGGGCGTCTGTGCTGAAGAAAACAGGTACGAAGAGACTCCAGCCAAGTGTGCAGCGTCCACGGCACACCTGGGACCAGACGGGCAAAAGTTTGTGAGCCTCCGGAGTAAACAGGCACATTTTTATATAGCGCTTTTCTAACTTCAGTGCGCCCAAACCACTCACCCATTCACACACCAGTGTACGCAGACACCGGGGGCGAGGCAGGTTCATTTGTGGGAGAAGGAATTGCACCAGTGGATCTGACTGCTCTACCAATGACGTTTATGTATGTAAGAGTGGGATTTGAACCGCCAACCTTCAGATAAGTGGACAAACACTCTACAAACTGAGCTACTGTCGCCCCAGTGTAGAATGTAGACTGTCGGCCTGTCAGGATATATTACTGTAGAAATATACTGCGATTAAAGATAATGTTGAAACTACTTTATCCCACTGACACTATAACAATACTGCAGGATTATCCCAGTAAATGTTTATATTTACAGTCACAATAAAAGGCCTGGGCTGCAACAAGTAAATAGCAAAATGAAGCGATAATTAGCCACAGAGGTTAGTTTTTCAGCCTCTGCAGCTCAAATCAAACATAATACAAATGTCCCACTATTACAGAGAAACAGTAAACACAATAAATATTGAGCCCCAAATGATATTATTCCAGGTTCCATATACTGAATGATATAGTGATTCTCATGACTAACTGAACGCAGACTAACCCAGGCTGCGGATGTCTATGGTGATGTCCACGTGCCCGTGCTCTGAGCTGTGGTACATTGCTTCTTTCAGGGCTTTGAGTCGGGCTTTTCCGCTCCGGATCAGATCGATCTGAGTCGGACTTCGACCCTCCAGGTCCGAACCCTCTGCGAGAATTTCCTCCAAAGACAACACATCTCCTTTCTCCTTCTCTGTGTGGGACAGCAACTTCCGGAAGATATTTCTATAAGATACAAAAACAGTTAAATTGTCAGCAAAACTGATATTCTTTTCAAAACAATGGGGATTTATGCTGTATTAGAGGAGAGATATAAAAGTATATAGGAGAAAAACAAGCAATTGTACAGTGCCCCATGTGGGCCATATCTGGGTTTGTTTTGGCTGTGAATGTGATTCATTTTCTCTGGAGGCTCATAACACAGAGTCATTGAGTTATTGTTGTCTATGATGTGTGAGGGGACTTCTGATGTTCTGCTCATAGGCAAAGCACTGGGTCTACGCTGGGACATGAGCTCGCTTCTGTATTCTCAGTAACTTTTCTTGAATTCAGTTTGTTTAAATATGAAAAATATTAATTCATTTACATTTTTTAAGTGTGGATTATTCTAAAAATGTGAACGTGATTAAATAGTACACAGATAAAGATAAAATGGCGACCGAAGGAGCTGATGGTCACGGAGCACTAAGCCTCTAATGACACACAGTGAATCAGCAGCTGTAGAGCCTGGTTTATCGACACTCTGCAGAATTAGTGTTGGAGAAAAAACAAGAATAACGCTGAACGGGCAGTAAAACTTCTGTCAGCTCCTCGCGTTTATATCCGTCCACTTGTTACGTAACCGCAGCGCTCACCTGTGCCCGTGCGCCGCTGCCAGGCTGTAGGAGTTCATGTCTCCCTGCGGCGCTGTGGAGATGCCGTTCCGATACATGGTGCCCACCATGGGGTCGGCCCCCCGCTCCAGCAGCAGACTCACCAGCTCAAAGTTACCTGCAGAAGAATCATCCATTATACACCCACAGTGAGCGTGTGATTAGATCAGACACTGATGCAGGAGCAAGCCTCATCATTTGTTTTGCATGTTCCTATTTGTCTCTATTTCAGCTCCAAAGAAAAATGACTCAGCTCTTCCAGTAATCATCAGGTGTTATTATGTGCTGCTTATAGACGTCCAGCTGGAGCCGTGTGTTGTACAGTTACACAGAGGGGCTCCGCCTACCTGCAGCCGCCGCCAGCTGCAGAGGGGTCTCCGTGTAGTTCTCCATCCCGTCCTGTAGGGAGCCCTCCACGTTGGCTTTAGCGTCCAGCAGCAGCTGCACAACACAAACAACGTGACACACACGCGACACACAGAGACACACACACAACACACACAGACACACGACAGACACACAGAGACACACACACAACACACACAGACACACGACAGACACACAGAGACACACACACAACACACGACACACACACAGAGACACACACAACACACGCACACAGTGACGCACACATGGCACACACATACACACACACACACAGAGACACACACACAACACACGCAGAGACACACAACACACGCACACAGTGACACACACATGGCACACACAGACACACACACACATACACAGAGACACAGAGACACAGAGACACACACACACACACACACACACGTCAACACACACACAGTCACAAAAGGAAGAGGGGAATATAGAACATAGAACACATTTAACCCAGCACAATTAGTGTGTAATTCACCTGCTAATAGTTAGATCTATAATGAAATACATAGAGTATTTCATGTATTATAACTGTACATGTTTTACTCACAAATAAATCTACACTAATATCATATATATTCATATATAATGTATAGATGTGTGTGATTTATGGAGGATTCTCCAACACTTCTGTTTGTGGACATTTAAACATACATGAGACACATACATGTGATCTGTGGTTTATGAATCTGTCAGAAAATTCATTTTAATATCTAAATGCGTCAGGATCCGCAGAGCAGCTAAACGTGCTCAGGTTACACTGAGGCTATTTTCAATTAGAAGGTAATGATTCAAAATTGAATGCACAGATCACTTAAAGGGCAGACTCATTTAGCTCGCTCAATAACAATTAGACTATTTTCCACTGCGCACGTCTAAAACGAGCTCTGATCTATGTGGACAAAAGCTCACACTGACAGAACACTACTTTTCCCTAAAGAACTTTGCACCGGTCACAAAACTGCACCGGCCAAACGAACCTGGATATATTTAGTTCAGAGAAAACTTTTTAAAATAAAGATATGATAATAAAGATGGAAATGAGGCAGAATGAAGCGATGACAGAACCACAGGTGAGGGAGACATCAGTACCTGCACCACAGGCACATGTCCGTGTAACACGGCGAAAGTGAGGGGCGTGGCCTGCCGCGTTTCAGGGAACACTGAGGGATGCTTGTGCACTGAGTTTGGCACCTGGGAAAGGGGGACACAAGGGGGGGGGGGGGAGGGGGGGGGGGGCAAAGCAGAGGTGGATGAGAGGAAGGGGAGGGGGACAAATGGGAAGAGAGAGAGAGAGATGAAGCTGTTAGAACTACGACACAAGCTGCTGGTGGACTAGGACTTTCTACAGCAGTAATTAAGACGGAACCCCGGGGCCGCAGAGGACGTCCTGTCACTATCTCACTCCCTAATGAACACGACGGATTGATGCGTCTAGTTAGGCCTCGTTCAAACGCTCTATTTGGATACTAGCTCTGACCTCTGTCGTGTGCACGTCTGCGGGCTCCGGCGGAGAAAGAGGAAGACCTTCGAGCCAGATGTGAGCGTGACGTGGGACGAGCGCGGACTGGCTTTTACGCTTCTCCTATGGGTTTTCAGCGCTAATGATTTGGGGATTTTTATTTAGAATACGTTAGCATAACATTAAAACAATAGCTTCTTTCAGAGCACATCCGTTATTCAGAACAGTGGCGGTAATTAGAGACGTGAGATACATATCGAGAAATTGATAATGTCTCGATTGTTGTTATGGAGATAAGCAATTAGAAAATGGAGTGCTTTGTTTATAATGGAATTTCAAAGGCTGCCAAAACAGGGGTAATAATAATAATAACAGAAATGTGTAGCGTAACCTTCCAAACAAGGTTAACTTTAAAGCAGACATATTGTGCTTGTGTCTGCGGTTATAATCTATGACTCTGTGGATCATTATGTTATAATTTACACATTTTAAATCACAATATTCATCTAAAACGACCTAATAAAATAAGCAAATCCGCTGACTTCCTCGTTAGAAAACTGCGGTGCCCAATGGGAGCTGACGTCGCTCTGATTTTTTTTCATTTGCACCAAAATAACGATGAAAGTAACGATTAAAGATTTCTCAAACATGCTCGAATCACTCCTAAAACGACTTCAGAGAGTCAAGGAGAAGGAAACAGTTATAACGTGATTAAAAGCTCTGAAAAGTCCATTTTGCAGAATAGGTCTGATTTAATGCACTTTTGTCGTTTCAAGTTTTGTACAATATTTTAGTCTCAATCAAGTCATTTACAGCACATTTGAGCACATGTCTGATGGATCGCAAACACCATCCGATTATTGTTATCAGAACAGTCGGAAAATATATAAGAGATATTCATTTTTGTCAATATCATCAACCCTGTAGGCAATGTTTTGTACTGCTGAGTTAGGTTAAAAAAGAGGATATATTCACAAAACTCTAAACGCGCTGCAGCATTTGCACATGGGTTCGTTAAAGTTCGGAGGTGTAATTAAAACTGCTTTGGCGCTTCGGCCTGAGGATCTGATGACGAGTGACACAACGATGTGACTTCATGTTGTTGGAGTGAATCATGAAGTTAAGGATCATGAGAACTTCACAGAACGACCTTGTATTTCTCCGGAGTAAACTTCTGCTTATATAGACACTACTGATAAAGGTTCAGTAAGTGACTTTTCCGCTTGGAGATGTTACCGCTTTGCCCAGGATTATAGCTTTGTCCGGGATGTTCCGCAGTACGGCATTAAACGTATCTATCCGCATGGAGACGAGCAGACGACAACACCGGATAAAGTTACAAGTTAGATCTGTGGAGAGGCGCGATCACTTTTAGTCAACGCCTGTAACACAGTAAGAACGCACGTTTTTCAAGGTACTTTTGGTCAACGCCTGTGGGTGAATAATGCAATAGCGTCGAACTTTCCAGGCAAAGCAGTAACATCTCCACGGTGACAAACAGGCGGCGCACCCCTCCACCAGAAAAATTCCACAGTGCATCTTTAAATCGAGAACATGGCTTACACAGTCTCATGATCCTTATTGTCATAGAGTGAAATGGATGCAGATGAATAGTGGCCAGTTTTCTCCTGATCTTTCTACTCTTTCTGCTGTTTTACATTTCGGGGCACACTTTTATATAAAAAAATAAGGACGCTACGGAATTCAAAGTACTTTTAAATCCAAAATAACATCACAAGTTCATGAGCGCTCACCTCACTGTTAATATCAGCCCCGGCGTCGAGCAGCATCTGCACCATGGCCTCGTCTCCGCGGACACACGCGTACATGAGAGGAGTCATCCCCTAAAGACGCACGAGCCAGAGAACATCGTGAGAACGGCTCCAAGAAACTCAAAAAACTCAAATATCGATCCCCCAGCTCTGCGACTACCGAAATGTTGGTGTTTCATAAAAGTTTCATGCTATTAATTCATTTTTAACAGATACAAATCGATACGTCCCTTAGGCTTCACCGGGCCGTCTGATATAAAAATATAAAGTCCTGTTTGTGATTAATCTGCCTTTTGTAAGTTGCAGCTGCAGAAGTTCCCGGTTGTTGGTCGTGCGATGATATAGGCAAAACAAGTTTATCTGTACAGCACAACTCGTACACAAAGTAACTCAAAGTGCTTTACAGAATAAGAAAGACATTAAAATCACAATACAACAAATCAAAACAGAAATAATCATCATAAAATGAACATTAAAAGACAAGAGGCAGAATAAAAACCTTTTAGTCATATGCAGCTAAACAGAACCGTTTGGAGCCTGGATTTAAACATTGTCAAAGTCGAGGCCTGTCTCACATCTTCAGGAAGAATGTTCCAGGTTCTAGCTGCAGAAAATTCAAACGCTGATTCCCCATGTTTAGTCCTGGTTTAGTCCTGGTTTAGTCCTAGTTTAGTCCTACTTTAGTCCTGGTTTAGTCCTGACTCTGGGCTTCAG
>KN483740.1:0-12164 GCA_000787095.1 Periophthalmodon schlosseri | reverse complement strand
CAGTCAGAATTCCAAATATGGAACTCGGCTCCGAATTGGCCCCTATAACTGCTCCGGCCTCGATGAGCTTCATTTGACTGGAGCCGAACGCTGCGGGTGACGTCACACTCACTTTGTCCACTCCTTTATACAGTGTTTAGCAGTTAATACGCCATAGAAGTGTCAGACTAATTAAATATACGTAGCTGAAGGCATTACCTGCTCGTTCGTGCTGTTGATGCCGTCGGGGCCCAGCAGGTTGACCGCTTGTTTGACCAGATCGGTGCGGCCGCAGTTGAGCATGCGGAAGCCCAGGTCCTGCAGGAACTTAGCTTCTGTGGAGGCCGCATCCAGTTTCCTCGAGGCGCAGAAGAAGTCATCGGTTCTGAAGGGTAAAGAACGTGAGAGATCAGGCCTCGTCGCTACAATGCAGTTTATTTACCCCATAAAACCTGACAAACGCCGCTTCTGTCCAGATACAGTAAAAGGACCAGTGGTGGAAGAAGTACTCAGTTTTGTTAAAAGTACAGATGCAGGGGCAAAAATTATTCAAGTAAAAGTATCAAAAAATCTACTTAAGTAAAAGTACTAAAGTATCTGTTTAAAAATGTACTTAAAGAGTAAAAAGTAAAAGTATTTCACGCAGATTTTGAGATGTTATAAGGCTTCAAATGTAGTGTTTTTATACAGATTTGTGCTGAATTTTGTTCAGAAGAAACAACTGAATGAATCGTTTTTTCTACCTGTTTTTAACTGTATATTTTGTTTGCTCAAACTACGAACAAACCCTCAAACAGTAATGAAAAATACTTTTACTTTTCAGACCAGTTCAAAAATGCAGTGGAGTAGAAAGTACAGATACTGCTCTCAGATGAAGTGAAGTAAAAGTAAAAAGTATCAATTTTAACTTCCTCCAAGGACTGCTCTGAAGATGTGAAGTACTAGATATTTTAGGAGGAAAATCGTGTTGTCTACTCAAACTAAAACCATGTGTTTATGAAAGAACTGACTCACTTTCTCTAACTGATAGGGATTATTTAGCTTAAATTGTTCAGTTGACTTCAGCAATAACATAATCCCCGTATGACTAACCCACTAACCGGTTGCAGGCTTTCGTTGAATCCTCGGGCAAAACGCAGAGCCCTTCTTCCCTGCACGTATCTGTGCGTTAATTATGAGATTGGTGGTCATTGGTGCAGAATGGCAGATACATTTCTCTCAGCTTGAGGGAAACTCCGGCCACAGAATAAGTACAACGTTTGTGATCAAAGAGGTGAAGTAATACTGTACTTTGAATGAGGTACCTTGAGGTATCCTTTCGTAAAGACAAACATTTAGGCCTGTCACGATAATTACTATATCGAATTATCGTTCAAGAAATCATAGATGGGACAATATTTTTGGGAGTCAATTTTTATCGTGGTGCTTTTCCTTTGAAATCGTGGGGAACTGTTTGTTATTTTTCCGTACGACGATAAGATTTGAGCTGCAGAGGGTTGAATGAATAACTTCTATGGCTCATTACAGATGCAAACTAATTACTAAAGTGTTTCATTCTGCTGTTTATTCATTTCAGCTCATTTACATTTAGAATCGTTTAGAATCGTTTTTGAGATAATCCTGCTTTAGGGTTATTGTGTCAGTGGCATAAATTGGTTTCAGTATTATCGTTTAACGTCAATATTTTCTTCCGGAATGTCTCGCACTTCAAATTTCGTTATCGCGACAGGCCTAGATACATTTTTCTGCATTTGCGCCATCCTTCGACCGAGTGGTGAGCTTCTGCGGTACAGCTACAGCACAGGACACCTAAGCTTGTGCGTGTTTTTGGGTTGATGGGGGAAACCGCGGCGCCCGGAGGAAACCCACCCGGACACAGGGAGAACACGCAAACTCCGCACAGAAACCTGAACCTGGAACCTCGTGGCTGTGAGGCGTGAGCGCCAGCTGTCGATACTTTGCAGCGACGTCACGCTGGGGGTGTTCTGCCTGTATTTTCTATGTAGGAATGTTCGGCAGTTACCACGGTGACGCAACGCACACACTACGAAAATGACCAAAGATTGAAAATTCAAGAAAAAAAAAAACGCAAAATGTATTTAAACAGCACATTTTCAGGAGACTGTGATCAATCCGAGCGTTCGTGGTCCTGTTTCGGAGTTTGATTTTCAACAAAATGGTGAGAGCGACCGACTGAAAAACTGTTGGCTAATGTTAGTTAGCTTGTGACTGTAATTATGTGTGTAAAAGACTTGTTTAACAGCGCAAATCAGATCACCTCAGTTCTTTCTGGTCATATTGTGTTAAAACAAAGCTCAGATTAAAAGTCTATCTTGAGTAACTTCAGACAGAGCAGAGCCTACAGCTAGCGTCACACCCCCAGAGAATGTTGATGACATCAGCTGCAAAGAATCAATAAATACAATGCATTTCTGAATCAACTAGAGCTCATGATTAATTAAAATGAATAAATGTGTCGGTACAAGTTCCGAAACCCCAAGGTCCTGTTGATGTGCCGATTTCAGTTGTGGAATAATACTATAATAATATATTCCAGACTTGTGTTGTGTTTGGCTCCAGACGCTGTTTACCTGAGCTGGCGCGGCTCACAGTCCACTCCGGGCAGCAGCAGCCGGGCAGCCTGCCGCACATCATCACTGTCCACTGAAAAACTGCGCCTGTGCTCCGTATGAACCACAGCAACACGCACCCACTCCATCAGCGGAGGCAGCACCATGAACGGCCTGTAGGGGGAGACGAAGACACACGCGCACTCAGCACACGTCTACAGACCGCTCACGAGTCCGGGAGGGAGAATCCAACCGAGACTGGAATATGCAAGTAATATTTTGGAAAGGATGCTCAAGACTGAAATGAGCGCCAGAATATCGGATTAAGAGAAAAAATGCTATTATGAAACAGCACTTAAAGGTTAGCTATGATGGACTGGGCTTATTTTTGTATCAGTAGGTAGCCACTTTTTCAATTCTTTTACTATATTAATTTTAATTACTGAATTTGACTTTATATTTGCTTATTCAATCAGCTGAATTTCTGTGTATCCAATTGGAAGCCTGCAGACAATACAAACCTGAAGCATATTAGTGTCACAGAGCTGATAACACACACACACACACACACACACACACAAGGTCAAGGGCAGAATTTAAATCACTTCAAGACGCAAGGCATTACATCATAATGAATCTGCGTGCACTTTATGTCCTGTAACTGTCATGTGGTCTATACTTTAACGTCTGGATAGGTCAAATCTCAGATTTTTTGTGTCAGTAATTTCTGCATGATTATTAAAATGAAAATTGTGAGTAATCCCACATCTCCGTCAATGTGGATTTACTTTGAGTCACGTCTGACCACGGAGGATAACCCATAGCGTTCAAATACACGCGCATAATGCTACGTTCTGACCTCTGCTGCTGCGAGCCAACTGACTGCGCTCTCCGCATGTAAAAGCCTGCGATTCCAACAAGCTGTCATGAATAGATTATGCTAAATATATCCAGTCATTCCATATTCATAAGACAAAGGAGAGGAGATGTCACGCCATGTGAGTTACGAGTGTTGGACTGATGACATCACACGGGGCTAATAGTGGCTATAATAAGATGCACACATTAGGAGCACAGTCAGCGACGGCGCACGAGCGACTCGGCAAAAAAAAAAAAAATCTCCTCTTGAGATTGATCAGGTTCAGGCTCAGGTGACTTTATTTATACCTGCAGCTACAGTTGGTTTGCAGCTGGATCTGGCTTCTATCCACACAAACAAGTCACACAAATAACAGCCAGTGGTGGAAGAAGTGCTCCATTTTGTTACTTAAGTAAAAGTACAGATACCAGGGCAAAAAAATACTCAAGTAAAAGTAAAAGTATCACCTGAAAAAAACTACTTAGTAAAAGTATTTAAGTACCTGTTTAGAAAAGTACTTAAAGAGTAAAAAGTGTAAGTATTTCACACAGATTGTGAGGTTTTATAAAGCTTCAAATGTCGTGATTTGTGCTGAATTTTGTTCAGTAGAAACAACTGAATTGATCGTTTTGTATATTGATATTTTTGTTTGCTCAAACTACAAACATGTTAAAAATAAACCCTCAGCCTTTTCAGCAGGTCTCAGACAATAAAAAATACTTTTACTTTTGAGTCCTGTTCAAAAATGTAGTGGAGTAGAAAGTACAGATACTGCTCTCAAATGTTTGAAGTAAAAGTAAAAAATACCCACTTAAAAATTGACACGACGAAAAAAATACACATCTTTACAACTTTTACTTTGTCACATTCCACCACTGATATCAGCCCCTCAGTGCTGATCAAAACATGATAAAACAGCAAAAAAAAAGCCCAAAAAAACATGTCAATAAAAAGAGTGTCACGTATAAAACTATGAAGGTGCAGTTTACGCCTCATTTAACAAACAAACAGCTGCTGGAATAAATCTGTTTTTAAAGTGCTCAGTTTTGCATCATGGCGCTTATACACTTGGCTCTTACGTATATAAAAATACGACAGTTCTGGTAACACCTTTAGGTTCTGGTCCAGTGAGGTTCATCTGGTCTTATGATCATTTATTTTAATAGATTCTTTAAGGTTTAGTTTGTTTTCATACCTGACACTAGCGCTCTTCCTCAGAGTGGTCACGTGATGCTGCTGTGACGTGTCCGGTCGGCTGATTTAAACAGATGGCGCTGTCGTCCTGCCTCCACTGGCAGAAAGACAGCGCCATCTGCAGTCCCACTTCTTCAGGACAGTATCCCAGGTGTGTGAGAGTAAAAAGGCCCCCTCGTCCCGGTTTCATACCTGACCGTTTGGACCGGTCACTAACGGTCTTCCTCTGAGTGGTCACGTGACGTTGCTGTGACGACGGGACGAGGGGCTTTTCTACCACACCTGGGATACTGCTCTGAAGACGTGGGCCTGCAGGTGGCGCTGTCATCCTACCTCCACTAGTAGGAAGACAGCTAGGACCAATAGTGAGCAGTCAAAACTGTCAGGTATGAAAACAAACTAAAACTTGGTCTGGAAAAAATATATATATAAAACTTTAAAAATATCTTTAGGTTGTCTGTTCTGAAGGGCAAAGCATCAGGGCTTTTAACTAATGCCCCTTGAATCCCAAATAAAACTTGACAAAAATAATAAAAGAAGAGAGGGTTGTTCTGTGAAGCTTTGGAGCAGATTCATCATTAGGAGAAAATCCTGCTGTCCGCCCAAACTGAAGCTTCTCTATTAGACACTCCTGCTCAACAATGGGGAACACAAAACCACAAATCATTTATCCCACCAAATGTACTGAGCCCTGAGACATTTCTAAAGTTCAAATCAAGCAATATAATGGAGAGGAGTCAGTAGAACCTTGAACCTAGAATGTTCTTCTGGGCTGCTAATTGTCCAACAGAGAAAATAAGACCTATGAATCCAAGTTATGATATTCGAAAATAAAGGTTCTATCTTCTCGACCGTTTTGAACACGCCAAAAAAGTGCAGTTAATCCATAACGGTAACCATAGCGATATAATAACACAACAAACAAGCCTGACCTTGTTTGACGTTGCGTAACATTAGGTCACTATTAAGGATGCAAGGAAGCTCCTATTCACCTTATTCCGGAAGTTGGCCTGGCCGCCGCTATCGTCATTCGGGTGGTATTATTTTGCATGGGGCTAATGGGGCGATTTTGACAGCAAATAAGTTCTATATGGACCTCAAAGCCTCCAGAGAATCGGAGATGAGGTGAGGACTTGTTGGTCACATGAACATAGAACATTTTACACAAATCAACACTACTTTATATTAGATTCTTGAGGCGAAACTTTTCCCAAATTCGCCATCGAAAAGAACGGAATTCCCCCTTAAACCGGAAGTGCCACCACAAAGAAAGTGCGGTTTGGAGCGTTTAGAGGCAAAAGTGGGCGAGGCCGAATAAGGTCAGTACCGATTTCGAGTATCTGCTGATCCTCGATATCAACCGATACCAGGGCAGAGACAGAAACCTGCATTGATTTCATTTAAACTAAAATAAAATAAGACAAAACTGCTCCAAATGTGTTATGTGTCTTATTACATCAATTCATATGTCCAACCAGGATATCGACTGAACCGATATTTGGAAGGCGATATCTGATCCAGAAAATTTTCCAGTATCGTCGCAGATATCCATAACTAGTATCAGATCGATGCGTCCCTAAACACTATGATGAAAACGAGCGCTCCTCCATACATCACCAAGGACACAGCCTCATAACGCCGCACCGTCCTTGACATGAGCCCGACCAGCATCTGTCAGTCACTTTTTACACCGCTCGTCAGGTTTCCGTGGAGATCTTCTGCTTGATCTGCTAAGACTCCTCCATTCTTCAAAGGCCACACCGCCGTGCAACACTGATCGTTCCATTGGCTTAATTAAATCAGGACGGAGCTAATCAAGAATCTACCGGGGTCTGTACCTGAATGGAAGTTCACATGAAGTTCAGGGAGATGCGCAGCAGAGCAGGGCCTTTTCATGCTCATTTCTAATTGGTTGGCGGTTCGAATCTCGCTCTCGACATAAACATCATTGGCAGATTCCAGCAGTTGTCGCTGTGTCCTTGGGCAAGACAGTTAACCCACCTCGCCCCCGGTACCTGCGTACACTGGAGTATGAATGTGTGTGTGAATGGGTGAGTGGTTCCTTGATGTAAAGCGCTTTGAGTGACTATAAAAATGTGACCATGACTATTTACGATGAGCACATTCCACCGGTACTAGCCTCCCTGCACTCGCTCCACATCAACTTTCGAATTGATTTGCAAATTTTAATAATAACTTTTAAAGCGAGTAATGACCTTGGCTCCTAGACTGTAAATATAAATGGACATAGCTAACGTGCTAGCCACCGTGTTCCGAATAGGAAGTGAGCATGGGCACGATTCCAGCTCCATGACTGTGGCTCCTCTCTCTGTAGCTGCTGCTGTCAGGCTCGTTATTTTGGTCTTAAAATGTTCGTATTAACCCGCTCTACATGATTCTGGTGTTTTTATTTCGCTATTGTGTCCGTGAATCAAGATATAAACATTAATAACAGACAAATCAGGTGCCTTCTTTCCCTGACGTCGCTCCCGCTAGCGCAACAGGCTTGACTGACCGCGTTGCTAAGCCTCCGCTCCCTGCTAAACCGGCGGTGCGGGCGGGAAGGGGCGTTACCTCCAACAGCCTCGCTCCGGATTGGCTCTTTGGCTGTTATGACACTTGAGACAGGAATTCCTAATATGGAACTCGGCTCCAAATTCGCCCTTAGCTTCGATGAGCTTCGTTTGACTGGAGCCGAACGCTATGACGTCACACTCGCTTAGTCCACTTTTTTATACAGACCAGACCTTTCTCGTTGTGACCCCCTCTCGACCCCACACTAGAGGGGACTGTTCCTTCTTGAGGAACTAAGGACTGCTGACTCTATAGGCACTTTCAAATCTAAATTAAAAACACTTCTGCCTGGTTTTCCTCTGTATGTAAACCACTTTGTAACTCTATTAAGAAAAGTGCTGTATAAATAAAGTTTTTACTATCGTCCAGGCGACAGTAGCTGAGTTGGTATGGAATTTGTCCACCGATCGAATCCCGCTCTCGACATAAACATCATTGGTTGACGGTGCGATTCCAGCTCCCACAGACGAACACTGTTGTTGTTGTGTCCTGGAAAAGCGCTATATAAAAATGTGACCACTTACCACTTTTTATTACTGTTATTTCTCCATCGACTGTGTGCGTTCTGATCTTAACGCAGTAGTGATGATACATAAGCACTAAAGCAGATCCACGTCGGTCTCCTGGGTCCGCGCTTCGGAGATACGCAGTCCACCGCAATGTGCTGTACGAGGCTGCTTAAGCTCAACTGTCAGCCGTGTTTCCACCTTCTTCTAGAGCTGACAAAGGCTGTTCACAGAATACAGAGCAGGTCAGAAGGACACTATGGAAACTATTATGAGAAAACGAAATGGGAAACGTGAAGAACGCTTGCTTTTTCAGACATAAATGTTTGCTGTAGCTGTGCGTGTTTTTGTTAGATACATTAGTTGAGCATTTCCAGTACTTTAAAGTCAAGGTCAAAAACAAAAAGGAGGCTATAGACACAGAATGACTCGTACTTCTCCAGCAACTTAATCAGCGAGCGTGAGTGAGTAATGGAATAATATAACTATAACTAATGGATACATAAAAAATTAAAGGTGCTCTGTGGAACTTTTCCGGAAGCGGTCTGCTACCTCCTTGTCTCCATGGAGATATACAGTACTGCTTTGCCTGTAATTTCCACACTATTGCTTTGAACTTATCTATTTTGCATATTCAAATACTGATGTTTTTACTGCTCCAAAATATCTTGACCTCTCGTAACTTGGTCTCATGGCGCCACCGGGTACTTTTGATGCCACACCATAGACTGTATATATAAATGGACGTAGCTAACCCGCTAGCCGCCGCGTTCCAAATAGGAAGTGAGCGTGGGCGCGCTTCCGCCTCAAATTCACTCTATTGAAAAACTGTCGCTCCTCTCTCTGTAACTGCTGCTGTCAGACTCGTCATTTTGGTTTTAAAATGTTCGTATTAACCCGCTCTACATGATCCTGGTGTTTTTATTTTGTACCCGCTCTACACGATCCTGGTGTTTTTATTTTGTTATTGAGTCCGTAAATCAAGATATGAACGTTAATAACAGACACATCAGGCGCCTTCTTTCCTCGAGGTCGCTCCCGCTAGCCTTAGCAACACGTTTGATTGACAGCGTTGCTAAGCGCCTGCTCTTTGCTAAACCAGCGGTGCGGGCGGGAAGGGGCGTTACCTTCAACAGCCTCACTCCGGATTGGCTCTTTGGTTGCTGTGATACTCGTGGTCAGAATTTGGCTCCAAATTGGCCCCTATAACCGCTCCGGCCTCGGTGAGCTTCATTTGACTGGAGCCGGACGCTGTGGGTGACGTCACACTCACTTAGTCCACTTCTTTACACAGTCTGTGGAACATTCTAGGCAGACATCAACATATCCATGGAGACAGGCAGGTTGCAGACCCTCGACCACAAAGGTCACAGTTACAGTGCGGCTTTACTTGTCAAACAGGCATAAAATTCAAACGCAAAAGTGGCTATTTCTTCTTCTGTCTTCTGTGGCCTAATGGTGAGTTTCTCTGTTCTGACCTGTTCCGGCTCCTGCCCGTCTGTGCTTGGGTCATCCAGAGGGCCTTGTCTTGGTGCCAGAAACCTGGACATTACTTATATCTGCCGTCTCCGCTCTGAAGAAACATCTGGTCTGGTATTACAGGGCTTAAAGCCAGAGGATAATAAAAAGAATAGAGTGTCAAGATACTCGACGGTTCCAAACCCAAGGGACTAACTAAAGGAGAAGAAAGTATACAGTTATAATGAGCAGACAGATGTGAATGGTGCAAATTGAGCATATCGAGGGAGTTCCTAGTTCCTTTTCATTGCTGTTCCTTAAAGAAGATGTATTATGGGATGGTTATTACAGAAGAGGTACAAAGGTCTAATGGACTGGTCGATACAAGAGGTCTCATCGATGTTTTCTATCACTGCGTAACCTATTAAAAAGTCAATTTCATTTCAAGGCTCTCCTGGCTGATTACTATTGTTCCATATAACTTACTAAAACTGTCGCTGCCTAAACTGTGAGAGGATCTGCTGGGAAAACATTTGGGAATTCTTTGGGAATTATGTGGCTTTTAACAAATGCGCATAATGAATGAGACAATTTTATTTTCTACGGGGAATAGAGCAAATTTAAGCTGCTATTAGATAAGATTAGAAGCAACAAAAACAGCAGCTGGAGAGGAGGTGGGTGAGGAAAACCTGTGGCCATATTAAGCCCTGCACATGTGGGTTTGAAGCACAGCACAGGACTAAATATGAACTAAGTGTTATTTGAACATGCTCAAATTTAAACCAAAGAATATTACAGGAAAAAGCAAATTTATCTATAATGTAAATAAACTGGTCCATGCATTTTTTTTCACATTGCATTTACATTACATTTACAGATAGACATCGGGCCGATATTTGCCCTTTGTAGCGTATGGGGTATCGGCCTTAAATCTCAAGCGCAGCCGATATTTTCTTTTGGCTGATCTGCTGCTTAAAGAAAACGCATATAGCTTTAAATGGTAAATGGTCACATGTTTAGACAGCGCTTTTCCACCTTCAAGACACTCAAAGCGCTTTACATCAAGGAACCACTCACCCATTCACACACACATTCACACACCGGTGTACGCAGACTCTGGGGGCGAGGTGGGTTAAGTGTCTCGCCCAAGGACACAACGACAGTATTCATCTGTGGGAGCTAGCTGGAATCTGTGGGTCAGTGGGTCTGATCGCTCAACCGATGACGTTTATGTCGAGAGCGGGATTCGAACCGCCAACCGTTGGACTGACAAAACGTGAGTGGGTCTGATCGCTCAACCGATGACGTTTATGTCGAGAGCGGGATTCGAACCGCCAACCGTTGGACTGCACAAAACGTGACCACAGCTCTCTTAAAGGTTTATGGTAAAAAAAAAAAAGGCTGTGGGTGAGTTTGTAGTAAATTTAAATGACAGAATTTGGAGAAAATTATCAAAATCGGCCCAAAAATATCGGCAGATCTTATCGGCATCGTCCATGAGAAAACCCATATTGGTCCATCTCTAGTCACATTGAGTCAGAAAAGAAAACTTGTTTATGTGATATACAGTAGTCGAAGTATTTACTGGTCTATTTATTCAAAAACTTCACATACTTTACTTTACTGTATTATAAAGATATATCAGAGCTGTCTGCAAAATAACAATTGAATGCAGTATTGTGGTATCATCAGTACCACAGTAAACTAATCCATGTGTGAGTTATCCTGTCAGAATGATGTGTTAGACAGGATGTAGTCTGTGTTAAGTTTTTTTTTGACTATTTTTGAAAGAAAATTATACATTTATGCACTTTTAATATTTAAAGGGCCATATTACACCAGGGTAGTCCTGGTTTAGTCCTGGTTTAGTCCATGTTTATTCCTGATTTAGTCCATGTTTAGTCCTGATTTAGTCCATGTTTAGTCTTGGTTTAGTCCTGGTTTAGTCCATGTTTAGTCCATGTTTAGTCCATGTTTAGTCCTGGTTTAGTCCTGGTTTAGTCCATGTTTAGTCCTGGCTCAGTCCTGGTTCAGTCCTGGTTCAGTCCTGGTTTAGTCCTGGTTTAGTCTTGGTTTAGTCCATGTTTAGTTCTGGTTTAGTCCTGGTTTAGTCCTGGTTTAGTCCTGGTTTAGTCCTGGTTTAGTCCAGTTTTACTATTTAAAAGCCCATATTATACTGTTTTCTGATCTATGTTCTAATGTTGTTTCCTCGTCACAAACAGACCTGGAGTTGTGTTTTGTTTCATTCACACACGTTTAACAGATAAGTCCTGCATATTTAGGCCGAGTTAGAAAATCAGTTCCACCTTGTGATGCCATGTGGTAATACAGGAAGTGCTTCTACTTCTATCTTCTGAGCAAAAGGTAAAAGGTAGGTGTTAACTTGAAAACTACCACTGCATGACATCACAAGGTGGAACGGAGCATGTTGAACTTTGGCGATGTAGAAGGACTAATAATAAAGTGTTACTCAAACATGTGTGAATGAAGCAAAACACAACTCCAGGTGTGTTTTTGAGGAGGTAACAACATTCTAACAAGGCTGCAAGCTTAGTTTTGTGTAATATAGAACCTTTAAATAAATTTTGGAAGTAGCTCACAACTAAAAATACCAAGTTTGGGAGCACAGCAAAATTAATTACTGTATTTAACTAATTATTACGAATCAACATCACACAGACTGGCTGCATGGCTTATTCCCTGCTGTAAACGTGACGATTTGAGCGCAGAATCCTCGTGCTCGTGGTTACGTGCTCGTGTCCTCACCGTTCTGTCTGTAGCGTGACCTTGGAGGGCTCCACGTTGGGGTTCTCCCACTCCATCTCGGGGCAGTGCATGAAGTAACAGAGTGTGTAGATGGCCTCGGGAGCCCAGTGGAGCAGGCTGCACTTCTGGTGGATGGGCGTGCCGTTGTTCTGGTTTTTGGTGTACAGAGGCTGGAGGTAGAGCATGGCCCGAGACACCAGGTCACCTACGGCAACGGTAACACAAAAATACTTTAGGCAAGGCAAGTTTGTATAGCAC
>KN483739.1:0-11208 GCA_000787095.1 Periophthalmodon schlosseri | reverse complement strand
TGTTTGAGTAACACTTTATTATTAGTCTGTCTACATCTCCAAAGCTCAAAATGCTCTGTTCCACCTTGTGATGTCATGAAGTGGTAGTTTTCAAGTTAACAGCTCCTTTTACCTTTAGTTCAGTAGAAATTGGAAATTCCAGGTCTGAAATGATCCAAATGATTCTAGTGAAGGTGTGTGGAGTTTAAAAACACAGTGGAGCACTTCCTGTATTACCACATGATGACATCACAAGTTGGAACAGTTTGAGAGAAGAACTCAGCCTAAATCTGCAGGGTTTGTGTGTTAAACATGTGTGAATGAAACAAAACACAGCTCCAGGTCTGTTTGAGACGAGGAAACGACATTAGAACAGATCAGAAAATAGTGTGATATTTGCCTTTAAAACCAAGACAGTTTTGATATTCCAGCCTTGTGTTTGTCCTGATGGACGTGTTCACATTGGTCCTGGTTTGGTTCTGGTTTAGTCCAGGTTTAATTCTGGGGTTTTGTTCCAATTGTGAGCTGTAGTTTTTTGCAAGTGAAGGCTCCCCTAGTCTTAGTTTAGTCCTGGTTTGGTCCTGGTTTAGTCCTGGTTTAGTCCTGGTTTAGTCCTGGTTTAGTCCAGGTTTAGTCCTGGTTTAGTCCTGGTTTAATCCTGGTTTAGACCTGGTTTAGTCCTGGTTTAATCCTGGTTTAGTCCAGGTTTAGTCCTGGTTTTGGCTTCATGTTGTTGGTTTATTGATTATTTTAATGTTTCCTGTTTGTGAGTCTGATCCTCGGCTCTGGGACTGTTAATACTCCTCTTTCCTCCTCCTCTTTTCTCTCTCTCCTTCTCTCTTTCTCTCCTCCCTCTCTCCCAAATACACTTTTGCTTCCAAGGCAGTGCTAATGGTTTCAGGGGTGAACTCCTCTCACTTTCCTCCTCTCCTCCTCTTTCCATATTTATCTCTCTTTCTCTCCTCTTTCTCTCCTCCCTCTCTCTTTCTCTCTCTCCCTCTCTCTTCCTCTCCTCTTTCCCACTCTCCTTCACTCTTTCTCTCCTCCCTCCCCCCATCCACACTTTAGCTGCAGGGACTGCTAATGGTTTCGATAGTGCACTCCTCTTTCCTCCTCTCTCTCCATATCTGTCTCTTCTCCTTCCCTCATCCACTTTTTCGCTCTCTCCTTCTCTCAATCCCCCTCATATATCCCCCCTCCTCCTCCTCTCGCTATATTCTCTCCCTTTCTCTCCCCCTCCTCTCTCTCCCTCGTATTTTTCCTTCTCTCCTCCTCCTCTCCTTCCCTCCCTCTCTCCTCTCTTTTCCTCTCTCTCACCTATTCTTTTCACTTTCCCTCTCTTTCTCCTGTTTCTTCTCT
This sequence comes from Periophthalmodon schlosseri, assembly GCA_000787095.1. NCBI lineage: Eukaryota > Metazoa > Chordata > Actinopteri > Gobiiformes > Gobiidae > Periophthalmodon > Periophthalmodon schlosseri. Next base: position 9,870 of record KN483739.1, on the reverse strand, counting down.
CTCTTTCACCCCTCTCCTCCACCCTCTCCTCTTTCTCTCTCTCCTCTTTTTCCCTCTCCCTTTCCCCCACTGCCCCCTCGCTTTCTCTCTCCTTTTCTCTTTCTCTCCCTCTCCTCTCTTTCTCTCTCGCTCCCTTTTTTCCCTACCCCCCTCCTCTCTCTTTCTCTCCATCTCTCCTTCTTCCTCTCTTCCTCTCTCTCCTCCCTCTGTCCAATTATCTTCCTCGTGGCCAGACGCTGAGGGACGTCTCGTTGGGGCACACGCCTCAGAGGGCACGAAGAACAACACCCCCAGTCTGCGAAAAAAAGAAAAATATCCCTTTCTTTCCTTCTCTCTCTCTCCCTCGCTCTCCCTCCCTCTTGTTCCTTCTCTCTCTCCCTCGCTCTCTCTCCCTCTTGTTCCTTCTCCCTCCCTCTCTCTCTCGTTCTCACTCTCCTTCCCTCTGTGTCCCTCAATCTCTCCCTCCCTCTCTCGCTTTCCCTTTCTCTCTCCTTCTCTCCCTTCATTCCGCTCTCCCTCCCCCTCTCCCCCACTCCCTCCCTCCCTCTCTCTCTTTCTCATTTTCCTTCCCCCTGTCTCCCTCAATCTCTCATCCCTCTCTCCCTCTCTCTATCCCCCCTGCCCCCCTCAACCTCTCACCCCTCCCTCCATCCCTCTCTCTCTCTTTCTCACTTTCCTTCCCTCTGTCTCCCTCAATCTCTCCCTTCCTCTCTCCATCCCTCTCTCCCTCCCTTCCCCTCTCCCCCACTCCCTCTCTCCCTCTCTCTCCCTCTCCCCATCCCTCTCTCCATCCCTCTCTCTCTCTTTCTCACTTTCCTTCCCTCTGTCTCCCTCAATCTCTCCCTCCCTCTCTCACACACCCTCCCTTCTTCTCTCCATCTCTCTCTCCCTTCTTCTCTCCATCCCTCTCTCCATCCCTCTCTCCCTCTCTCTCTCTCTCTCTCTCTCTCTTTCTCCCTCTCTTTCCAAAGATGTGAGTCTGGTCACAGCTGAATCTGTTTTCAGATGGGTGTGATTGACAGGTGGATTAGCCAATCAGGGACAAGCTCGGCCCGTCTCAAAACAAACATGGCCCCTTACGAGGAAAAAATAAAGGAAAAAAAATCAACATCAGATTTTTGCAGAATCAGTGAAGCTCCAAACTGTTGATCGTGACGGGAGAGAAATGTGATTTTATTTGTAAATCACAAATGACCAATGAGCTCCTTCGTTTCACACGTGTCCTGAAATAAACAGATCTGATTGGACGATCACATTTGACTGAGACGCAACAGAAGATAAAACCCACAGGGATCAGTCCGGATTTACCTGGCAACACATTTATTATATCAGCAGCTCTTCAGGTCAGAATAAGTCGACTGTGCGCTGTCTGTATCTGACTTTAAAGCGTCTTACTGTCCGAGAATCAGGTGCGTGTTAGCATGCTAGTTGTTGTTAGCTTTACTGTGATGGAAAAACTCTGCTTTATGTTGTTTATAAACTCGTCGTGGTGAATGATGAGGACGTTCTGATGCATCAGGAGCGAGGTGAGGAGCAACTTTGGACCAAACCGTTTAAAATTAAATAGTTTTTCACGTTTTTAAGACGATGAAAATCAGATGCGGCGCCTTCAATCATTCTTCTTTGCATTTCCCGTGTCACCGTTACGGCCCCAGTGCAGTTTTAAAATTCGCTATAGACAAAAGCAGTAAATATTCGCACATAAATTGGTTTAAATTTATAACAGAAATGGAGCAGGACTAAAATTGGTATTAAAAATAATGGATCCCAGAGGCGCGTTTCAGGAAATTATAAGACTCTGTTCATCGTCCTTGGTTTAAAACAAACAAACTCGGGTTTTTTTCCAGTCGGCGCCATTTTGGTTCCATCAAACTGTTTTTCTTTGTCTTTTCACAGACTTTAAGAGGAAGAGAGGGGGATTTATCGAACACCAGAAAACTCACATTTACTTAAAAACTGGTTTAATCCTGATCTTTGGTTAAGGCAGGTTTCCTTTGGAGTTTACGTTTGTTTACGTTGGAAACCAGAGCCAATATGGCGGCAGGTGGCAAAAAACGATAGTCCAACGTCACTGGGGCTGGATAATAGTAAAGCGTGTGTTTTGTTTGTTTGTTTTTACAGTGACATGGATAATTCCCACTGAAAAAAATACAGAACGATTCTACAAATTCTGAATCTGACTTTTTAAAATTACGTAAAAAAAAGAGCTTTGATTGGCGGTTTGACGTTAGCTTATATTTTAAAACTGCACAGTGAAACTTTTCTCCTTGTCTCCATGGAGATGTTCTAGTTTTCTTTGGAAAGTTCCACAGCATGACAGTAAACTCATCTATCTCCACGGAGACGAGCAAGCGACGCCATTAGGCCGAGTTACAGGTGAGATCTGTGGAAGGGCGAGCTCACTCACTGTCACAGAATGCATTTGTTTTTCAAGGGGTTTTGGAGCAATATGAAAACACCTATAATTGGATAAATGGAAGATGTATACATTTAATGCCGTATTGTGGAACATTACACGCAAAGTAATAACAACTCCATGGAAAAAAGCAGGTGACAGTCAAACCCTCCACCAGAAAAGTTACGTAATGCAGCTTTAAACTAGACCCGTGAATCAGGACGACATCTTCCACTGCAGTTCAACTTTAATGAAACAAATATATAAAACTTCACAGCTGACTTTTTTTTTTTTTTTTAAACACCAGTCCAAGTTACAGGTCAGATCTGTGAAGAGGCGACCCCGCTCAGAGTTAGGAGGCGTGTTTTTCAAGGTATTTTTGAGCATTAAAAACACGTCGGACAGATTAATGATCACACATCTGCTGCTCGTGACCAAACAGGACGTCATTTATAGATTTAAACACGAGACCAAAACGATTCCATATTTCTTCTTTTTATTTGACCAATGATTTTAAAAGCAAATGAACAAAAACAAAGCAATGTCATAAATAAGAAACACTGAAACAAAAACATCAACAACAGTGAGTTTGAACATTTCTGAAACACACACATTGAAATGCAGCTTTAACCGCTCATAAAAGAGCAAACGACAGGTCTCAGGTTTTTAGAATCCTGACTCAGTTTGGTGGATCGAGCCGGCGCTAAATATTTATCACAGTTTTATATCAGTTAAGTGTCAGTTTGTTGAGAAAAGTACAAAAATACAGGAAGTAAAACAAAATCCCCGTCATTCCCCAATTTGAGCAACTTGCCGAATTTGCGTCGGTCATGCTAACCGTTAGCTTGACTTTATTTTCATTATTTTACTCACCAGAAACAGTTAAACGTGTTATCTGTCAGTTGAAACCTTAGTTCTCCATTCATTTCGATTAAATACAGTTCGCAAAGAGAGTTTCATAACGTTTATTTTTTTAGAAAAACTCTGGTAAAATCCCGCATCGCTGTGATCACAAAACGCATGAAATATCACACTCAGATCAGTCAGTCTCGATGTTTCTCTGCTCTCATCTGTTTGCTCGAGCTTTTTAGCAGTGAAATGTGGCGTTAACACGGACGTTGGGCTCAGATTTAACTTAAAATTCACAAATTTAAAGAATACAAATAGACAGCGTATCACACGTAGTTTGTCCGTGTATGAGTTGCCGTAGCGCGTATCGAATTTTGACGCAAATTCGGCTCTGACTCAAATTGGGGAATGGTAATTTGTCATTTATTTAATAGTCTATTCATATTTTGAAATTTGCAAGTTTTGGCCTTTCTGCCATTACGGTCGCTAGGTAACAGTTATGGAATTAACTCTGGGAGGTAAATGATAAACTTCACCAAAAAAAACAAAAAACAAAAACTGTTGAAATTCTTCTAGCAGTTTAAACCTTCATTTAACAAAATAAAATGTCATTCTTCATTTATTTAATAGTATGTTCATATCTATTGTGTAATTTTGTTCCGTTTTGGCTCTTGTTAGCGTTACGGTTGCTAGGTAACGGTTATGGAATTAACTCTGGGAGGTAAATGATAAACTTCACCAAAAAAAACAAAAAACAAAAACTGTTGAAATTCTTCTAGCAGTTTAAACCTTCATTTAACAAAATAAAATGTCATTCTTCATTTATTTAATAGTATATTCATGACTATTGTGTAATTTTGTTCCGTTTTGGCTCTTGTTAGCGTTACGGTTGCTAGGTAACGGTTGTGGGATTAACTCTGCGTGTGTCATATCCGTGCTTAAACCTTCATTTAACAAAACAAAATGTCATTCTTCATTTGTTTAATAGTCTAATCATAAATATTGTGTAATTTCGTTCAGTTCTGGCTCTTGTTAACACAACTGTTACGGAATTACCTCTACGTTAGTCACATCTGCTGCCCGTGTCCAACCAGGAAGTAAAATTATATTCAATTTCAATTCATCTTTATTCCGGACTTAAAACAGACGAGGACAGTGACAATCCAAACAGTAAGATTTATGTTTTAAAAAGACGACCCCAGTGTCTCCACATCTTGGACTAATAGCGGTTTGCACTGAATCTTATGTTTGCGAGTGACATTATTTCATTTTCTGACTTATGCAGCTGCAAATAAAACTGCACATTAAAGTTCTCGCAAAGTGTTCGGTATAAACTTCACCAAAACTCAAAAACTAGACGTGACCTGTCGTATGCACTTTGAGGAACATCTTTTACTTTATACAGAGATAGAGAGCGCTCCAACCACAGCACACGGACTCAGTGAATACTCCACACCCAACTGGTCTGAAAGAGGAAGTCATGCTTTTCAAAATAAAAGTCTTATTAAGGACAGTGGCCACATTTTAAGCGTTCACACGACAATACCTCAACATTGCACCCAAACATTTGAATATAGCGTTTTCGATAGCGTTTTACCTGGATGCATTTTAAATAAGAAACGCATGCTCTGGGTTTTTCACGTCTGCAAATTTTGTTTTGAAATTTGCTTCGTTATTTACAGCGGTAGATAGGTTGGTTAGGGAAGCTACATACAGATTTTCACAGTAAAAGTCCTGTAGCATAGCACTGATGAATGTGAATTAGGCTAGTCCCGGTTTGGTCCTGGTTTAAGTCCACTTTAGTCCTGATGTAGACTTGGTTTGGTCCTGGTCTAGTCCCAGTTTTGATGTGGTGTGTGAACGAAGCCTCAGAGGTGGGCAATATTTTGAAATTTAAAGGGCCACTATGTAACTTTTCTCTAATTCTTTGTCTCCACGGAGGCGCTACTGCTTTGCCCTGGAATGTTCCTTAGTTTGGCGAACGTCAGATCTGTGGAGAGGCGTGTTTCTCGGGGGATTTTCAGCCAGATTAAAGTACTGTTATTGAAATGCGAAATAAATAAGCTCAGTGCCATAGTGCGGAACATTCCAGGCAAAGGAGTAACATCTCCATGGAGACGAGACTATAAGTTACACAGCGCACCTTTAAAAATAATTATAATGCAAGGTGGTTCAACGAGTTCATCTGGTCTCCTGATCATTTATTTTGTTTTTTCAGACCAAGGTTGACCAAGTTGCTTAAAAATAAAACTCGCCATAATCTTCCAAACAAAAGTATATACACACACAGTACATTTCTGCAACATCTTTGTGCAATTTGACCCTCAGCCTTTGCACGTTTTTGATCTATACCAAAACTGTGGTCTCGTTACTGTTGTCAGAAGAATTCAAAAACCAAAGGAGGTCATATATTGTCCATACTGCCCAGCCCTAAAGTCTGAATGAAAATAAAAGTGATTTTGAAAAGGTGGTGGTTCATGTTTATGTAAGGCACAGAAAACCTGCTGCTCCAGGCCATCAGACCTAAGACGACTTTACAGATGGAGGCTCGTCTTTACACTGATATTTACGCTAAAGGTAAAGTCAAAACAGCAGTTTGGTCCATAACGATGTACAGTTATAGTTATTGTTGACATATGCAACTGAATATTTGACCTGCCCTGTTATAAATCACACACTTTTACACTTTCGTAATTAACTTAAAGGTCCTATATTACGCAAAAGTGACTATCGTGAGCTGTAAGTCATGTTCTAATGTTCCCTCCTCAAAAACAGACCTGGAGTTGTGTTTTGTTTCATTCACACATGTTTGAGTAACACTTTATTATTAGTCTGTCTACATCTCCAAAGCTCAAAATGCTCTGTTCCACCTGGTGATGTCATGAAGTGGTAGCTTTCAAGTGAACAGCTCCTTTTACCTTTAGTTCAGATTGCAACTCCAGGGCTGAAATTATCCAAATGATTATAAAGATGTATAGAGTTTAAAAACACAGCGGAGCACTTCCTGTATTACCACATGACATCACTAGGTGGAACAGAGTGTTTTCTGTTTGAGAGAAGAACTCAGAAACCTAAATCTGCAGGGCTTGTGTGTTAAACATGTGTGAACGAAACAAAACACAACTCCAGAGATCAGAAAACAGCGTAATATGGACCTTTGAAGGTTCATTTCACCGCACTATGTGACCTTCTGGTGGAGATGTTAATGCTTTGCCTGGAATGTTTCACCGTATGGCATTATCTGTATCCATGGAGACAAGCAGGTGACGCCGGCAGGCCAAGTTACAGGTCAGATCTGTGGAGAAGTCACAGTTTTTCAAGGTAATTGCAGCAATAGACCCACCTGTAGCCCAATATAAGCAACGTAGAAAGTTTAATGCCGTAGTGTGAAACATGCAGGCAAAGTAACGACATCACCATGGAGACCACACCAGAAAACACCAGGAAGGTTACTTAGTGTGACATTAAAGCAGGTAAAAATATATATTAACTTTATTTAACTGTATTTTAGACACTCAAAAATATAGCTACATGGACTTATTTCTTGGTCTTAATCTTTTGCCAGAGTTTGTGATTATATAAATTGTCTGGTTTATCAGATGAGGTCACTGTTTGTATCGGCGGCCATCTTGGTTCCCCCCGTTTGTATCGGCGGCCATCTTGGTACCTCATCTCACAGTGAAGAAGCTATAGCCGAAGTATGTGGTCAATTTCAGACCGCATCAACCACTGATAAGGAGTCTGTTTATATCTATGGGATTATGGCAGTGGCTCAGTGGTACAGCGTTCGCCCACTAACCTGAATATCTGTGGTTCAACCCCAGCCCCAACCACATACAGAGGGTTCGTTTGTGATGGGGATCAATGTGTCAAAGGTACATTGCTTTTAAAATGGTCGAAATGGTCAGTTATTATAATACTGGCTGAAATAAATCCAAATTTGACCCCCTGAACTTTAAAGGTCCATATTACGCCATTTTCTGATCTGTTCTAATGTTGTTTCCTCGTCACAAACAGACCTGGAGTTGTGTTTTGTTTCATTCAAACGTTTAACACACAAACCCTGCAGATTTAGGCCGAGTTCGTCTCTAAAACTGAAAACAGAAAACACTCTGTTCCACCTTGTGATTCATGTGGTGGATACAGGAAGTGCTCCACTGTGTTTTTAAACTCCACACACCTTAACCTGGTTTAGTCCTGGTTTAGTCCTGGTTTTTAGTCCTGGTTTAGTACTGGTTTAGTCCTGGTTTTTAGTCCTGATTTGGTCCTGTTTTTTAGTCCTGCTTTAGTCCTGGTTTGGTCCTGGTTTAGTCCTGGTTTAGTCCTGGTTTGGTCCTGTTTTTTAGTCCTGGTTTAGTCCTGGTTTAGTCATTTGGATGATTTCAGCCCTGGAATTGCCAATCTCTACTGAACTAAAAGTAAAAGGAGCTGTTAACCTGAAAACTACCGCCTCATGACATCACAAGGTGGAACAGAGCATTTAGAGCTTTCGAGATGTAGACAGACTAATAATAAAGAGTTACTCAAACATGTGTGAAACTTCAGGTCTGTTTTTGAGGAGGTAACAACATTAGAACATGACTTAAATCTCATAACATCGGACCTTTAAGACGTATAAGTTCAGGTTTGTAACTGTAAAACACTGTAAGATTGTAAAATAACTATAATTTCATATTTTCTAACCCTTTATAATCTTAAAATGGCTGAAATAATAATAATAACTCTGTGATGGAGCCCTGCAGAACAGCACATATTAATATCATTAGATTTTATATCACATTTGTCTGAATATACAGTCGTATTTACACCTTAAAACTCTGTGACACATGGATGAGTTTGTGAAGCGTAAACCTCGAGCAGATACAGAGGTGATATTGTACAGAAGTAACACTATCGTCAATCAGGTCTAGTGAAAATTTGAAAACCAGAAAGAATAAAACTGAATAATAATTACAGTGATAATCTGTAACTTTCTGGAGGTGGAAAGCCAACTGCGTGATTCCATGGAAAAAGAAAGTTAAAACCAAACTGCAGAACATTCTCCATGGAGATAGATACGTTTGGATTGATAGTGTGGAATATTACAGCCAAAGGAACAACATTTCCATGGAAGCAAGCAGGAGTCAGGTTTGTGGAGGTGCCAGCCCACTCAGAGTAAGGACGCATGTTTTTCTTTGTTTTTTTAGCGCAGTAAATGCATCCACGTTTTTAGTTTAGTCTATTTTTTGGCAAAAAAGTTACATACTGGGGCTTTAAACTCGCTATAAAGCTGCCAAAAACAACAAAAGTTTATGATGTAATTTTAGATGGAGGGCAGATGCCTTTATACCATCAAATTCACACGATTTTAAAATAATATCCTAATAAAATTGCCATATTAATCTGGTGTCGGTGTAAAATGTGGCTTATTTAAACTGACAGAAAAGACGTTGAACTTGGCGCCAGTTTCTGTTTCATGTGGATAGACCCAGTAATTACAGAGATATTAACCACAAACCAGGATTAAGCATCTGCATTTTGACAGTTAAAAGGCAAATTCTACCATAGAATTGATACTTTGCAGCTGCGTCATCAACTACCATAGAATTGATACTTTGCAGCTGACGTCATCAACATTCTCTGGGGGGGTGAAGCTAACTAGGGGCACTGCTCTGTCTGACGCTCTGTTACTCAAGTTAAGACTTTAATCTGAGCTTTATTTCAACACAGTCTGACACCAAAGTGCACCAAGTGAGCTGATTTGTGCTGTTAAACAAGTCCCTCTCAAATAACATTATAGTCACAAGCTAGCATTAGCATTAGCATTAGCCAACAGTTTTTCAGTGAGTCACTCTCACCTTTTTGTTGAAAATCAAACTCCTAAACAGGACCATGAGCTCAGATTACTGAAAAAGCTGTTTAAATCTCTTTTATATTTTTCTTTAGTTTTCTGTCTACAGTGTCACCATCGTAACTGCTGGACATTCCTCCACAGACATTAGTTTTAGTATCAATTTCGATACTAAGGAATAGACCCGACACTCAATACTGATCCTGATACCACGATGATAATAAAAAATCTCTTTCTTTAGATGATAGAATGTGATTTTCAGCATTAACTCTAACAGAAATACACGCAGGACCCACCCAGCTCCCCCCAGCGTGACGTCACTGCACAGCACCAACTCTGGCCCGTCCTCCAGCTCAGTGTTAAACTATAGGCTGTTTATAATGTTGCGATGTCACGTGACCCCGCCCTCCCCCTGTGGCTGTTAGCGGATATGTTTACGGACACGTTTAGCAGGGCGCGCTCTCAGTCTGGGTAGATGAGGAAGCCGGAGAAGGTGGAGTATTTGTTGGTGTTTCCTCCGTGGACCTTTCCTCCGTCGAGCTGCACACAGACCTCGTCTCCTACGTCCAGGTGGAGGATCACGCTGTTGGAGGCGTAGTCGTAGTTCTGGTCTGCGTCCTGAGCTATGGCACTGGCTCGAACCTGCAAACACACACAAGGTACAGGCTCGTTTATGTTCAGAGAGGTTCACTGTATCATGATGCACTGGTCTTACACAGAGCTTTTTTGCTCAAGGCAGGTTTATTTGTGCAGCACAGTTAGTCCACAGAGTCATTCAAAGTGTTTACAGAATAAG
>KN483736.1:42375-54100 GCA_000787095.1 Periophthalmodon schlosseri | reverse complement strand
AGTGGACCGTTGCCATAGTGATTAACAGTGATTAAAACAAAATATTTTTAGCATTTGAATGGGAGAAGTCCTCAAAATGTTGCATAAAACAGGAATCTGAAACCCAGGTACAAGCTAAAATCCAGATAAAGGCCTTAACAAGTATCACAGTTTGAAGTAAAAAGTCACAAAGGAATGTGCACTCTGCCGTAATGTAATCAAATACCACATACCTTCTATAAAATGACTAAGTGCTATACACCTACAGCTCATGGAGTAAGAGCAGTGAGCGAAAGACACTTAGTCTACCAGAGCACAAAAGGGTTCTCAGAAACTTATTTTAAAATATATATGTGAAACTGGAATTATATTTTGAGATAAGAAATGTGTAATGTTCTTAAAAGTTCAAGCGATGAAAAAGCACTGAAATAAAGAGCAAGATTTAAAAGGAGCTATACACAATTTTTTTCATGTACGAAAAAGTTCTGCCCCAGTGCACATATATTGTAAAAGTAGCTCTTAAGGTCAAAATGAGACCGCTATGTGCCGTCTGCATCTTTTATTTGATCTATTTCATCTGCCTTTTATTGTCCGCAAACAAGGAAGCAAGCTTGGCGCGCTGTTAGCATGCTAGTTGGTGTTAGCATTACCGTGACGCCCAAACTCCGCTCTCGCCCCTGAAAGTTGTGAAAAGTGCTTATAAACTCCTCATGGTGAATAGGATGCGTGAAATGTGTTTGGAAAGAGAGGAATAAGTTTAGAAACTGTTTTATGACTAGTTCTGTTTTTCATGTTTTTAAGACAGTAAAACTCAGGTGCAGCGCCTTTAAAAAAATATTGGGTTGAGAAAGACAATTTTTTTTTTTTTCTTTTATGAAATCTCTGAAATTAAAATGCAGCTACACCAAATAATACACAATAAACCAGATGACATTGAATGAGCAAAGATTTACATTTGACCCTTTATCAACATTTTTGCAAAGAAACAGGAAAAGTGCAGTAGCAGTTCTATGTGCAGTCCTCAGAGATGTGGAGCTGTCCGTGGTGCTGAAAGACTTTTTCAATTTGTTTTGAATGCAACATGTCATTGGCTAGTGCCCGAACTATGGTCAGAGGCGCCAGGGGCTTCACTTGCTGATTCACTTACTCTCAGGACGGATCCAGTTTTGCCCCAAGCCTTGATAAATGGAGATTACAATGCATCCACTCATTAATAAAAACTTGGGTAGCACTTTACACTAACAACACTATTTACAGCCTTGACTTTTCAATTTCAATGTATAATGAACAAATAATTAATAGCCTGCTAAGCTGAATCATCTTTAATAAACTAAGCAGTTTCTAACCCGGAGTCATTCTTAATACACTTAAGGCTATTTAAGGTGCAGTTATAACATATCAAAACTTGCTTTATATAGTTTTGGTTGGAGTGTAACCTAAAATAAACTGTTACTTCCAGACGCCAGCAGCGATACATGAAATATGCAGACCCATAAAAAATGATAGTTTTAAAATCTGCTGCCCAAAAAGCTGTCTGCATATAAATACATCATCAATCACACTTTTATTCGATCCCGTTTCTAATTTCCATAATGAAGCATTTGATTACAAAGAGGACTCACATTCAAAAATGCAAATGACAGACATGTTTGTAGTTTTAGACTTGGAAAGTGACTCCAAGGGCACAAGCTTCATTCTCAGTCCAGCCTCTGAGCCTCTAATGAAATGATCTGCTGTAGGATTCTGTGTGAAAATTGAAACGATAAGTAGGATGCGTCTCTCAAGTTCATTCAGAGCTAAATCCCATTGTGTTGCTTTACAGAATATATTAGTTACTTTACTAACATGACACAGCCACAACTTCTTCCAGGTCCAAGGTCCAATAAGGGTAACCACGTTTGACTCAGGCTAGCTGTTTGCCTGTTGTGTTGTCCTTTAGCAAGACACATTATCAAACTTGCATATTTCAGTCAATGTATGTGGTTGGTTGAGTGAGTTTGCAAAATAAATCAAAATATATGATTTAGATATACATATATATACCTTATACCTTACAGCTTTTCTGATAGAGGGTCCACTACCTGCTTGTCTAGAATGTTCCACAGTATAGCATTAAACTATCTTGCATTCATTTCTTTATGAGTGCTTTTATTGCTCAAGTGGGGTCAACTCTCTGCAGATCTGACCTGTAATCTTCTAGTGTTGCCACACGCTTGTCTACACAGGTTTAATGCCATACAGTGGAATATTCTAGGTGCAGCAGTAATAGCAGAGTGCAGACCTCCACCGTTCATACTGAAACAGGAGCACAAACATGGCTGCCTGCATTCTCTATGGATCCTGCTTTGAAACATGGGCATACAATCCTTAACCTTATCTGTGAGTGAAATGGGAGGACCATAAGGGCTCACTGTTTCCTGGAGATAGGATTGTTACAGGATCTTACATCATTAAGTTCACAGCGGCCTCACTGAAGCACCAGGACACACCAGGCTTTCATTTGCACTTGGCATTTCTCCATCTTTTTAAACTACAGCTCTTTCAGGGAATTAGCGGAGGTTTGTAGTGTGGTTCAAAAGCCTGCTTACTGTGGAAAGATCAGAGCAGCCAACAAGTGGAGTGTTTTTTTGTAACAGAAAAGAAGAGTGATCTGCTTTCGACGTCTTTATTTTATACGATCGATCGTGACGTGAAGGACTCTATTATGTAATGGGTTAAAAAGTTGTTGTTTTTTTAAACGGTGAATCTTTGATCAAATATTTAGTTTATGGGATGGAGATAAAATGATCAAAATGTTTTAGCACTGGATGTTTTAAAGATCATGTTGTAACATCGTTTCAACAGAGAGTGCCAATGGGATATTCAGTCAGAATGACCCTTTAATGAACCTTTAATACTGCCTTCAATCAGCAGTAAAACAAAGGCACTGATGGTGTGGCTAAACTTGTGCTTTTGTTTTCATCAGCACATCTCTAAAGTCACATTTGAGCAAATATGCAGAGAAAAGGCAAAGACACAAAAATATTCCCTGGAGTGAGAAAAAGCGCTGATGTGCTGTCATAGCTGACATCACACTGTTGAAATCCTGGAAGAGCAAGTTTTTGTCAAAGCAAGTCTATTTATACACAGTGTTTGTTTGTTTTTAAGTACAACAGAATAAATGAATTTGTATTCTATTCTATTGCATTCAACAAATGTGATACCGTAAGCCGTAGTACATTTGTTCATTTCCTGATATACTCTGGTAATGACCAGACAGGAGACATAATGTGAGTCTGGTGGATAAGATGGAGTCACCACTTCTCCTGTGCACTCAAACTCAGATTATTATCGGATTTGTCTTAAAATGACATGTAAATCCAGCTAAATCATTGTCCCTCTGATTACTCACATCAGACTGTGTGGTTTACATGTAATTTAAATAATCTTAAAGTTCCAGAAATCAGATCATAATCCGATTTGGGTGTGGATATAAACAGCCACTGGCTCTTCCACAGAGCTGGTCGTGACGCTGAGACCAAGGAAAACAGAGAAAAACAGACAGAACAAGAGATGCATAACAGTGAGATAATGAAACTGAAAAGTTGTACTGGCAGATAAACAGAACAGAATGTTAGAAATGCAGCAGATGTGACTGCAACAACAGTGACGCGTGAGTGATCTCAGAGCAGAGTGAGCATTCTACTGTGAACACATTAACACATTCATCATGTGTTTTGGGTTTAGTTCTAAAGTTTGGTTTATTTTTAAGTGACCATATGTGATTGTATTGACAGTAAGCCTCATAATGGATGGACTCTAAATAGATCTTTTCTGAGTTTAGAAGTAAAGTATTGGAACATGCTGTAACAAGCAGGTCTTGTTCCAGGGGTTGATTCCAGGTTTGTGGGGTGGATACATTTTTTAAAATAGATTCTGAATGTCACTGGAACTTTCCTGGTTAAATAAATGACGTTGCGTTATGTTGTATGTTTTGATAGTTTAGCCATAGAGGTATAACTAGCTCTTGCGTGCTTTCCATATATTATTCACAAAACTTAAAATGAACCTGATTACTCATGACTCATGTCTTGTACGAGTTCTATCTACAATCTCCTAAAGCCCTTATTTTCTGTCCTCTCATTTGTTTTGTGCATTCACACTGGAGACAAGAGAGTTGGTAATGAAGGTGCACTATTTCTGCCACAGCTCCTCCTCCAGCTCTGCAAAATAAGACAGTTTGAATATTCAGCAGCAGCTCTGGAGCAGAAAACCCCTCATTTTGCACTTGCAGATATGGACACAGGCAGTCATTTGGCAGCATTAATTAGACACAGAGGAAGGAGCTGGAGGACGGGGCCATGTGCACAAAATGGAGGTTTGTATGACTCATGTATTCAAATGGTGTTAATTAGTGGGACCATGGTCTGGAGCTGTCACGTCATGGTGTGGCTGGAGACAAGTGCAAGACTAAAAGAATGAAGAATTCGTTAAAATAAATCTTAAACTTTGGTGTATAATTAAAAATGTCCAGCATTCTACTTAGCACAAACACATACTCACTGGTTTATGTCTATGTGGGAGTACAGCCTGCAGACGGCTCTGCCACTTAGGAGCTTCATCTTCATTGGTCATTTATGTCAGCTGTCAGTCAATTTAAGCGCTTCACTCAACGACGTTTGACCTCTGACCTCACGCACTTCCGATCCCCTTGTGTGTTTTAAGCTCCAGGATGTTTGTAGCGGTGAACAGGCTGTGATGCAGTGTGTCACCGGGCGTCTGTGTCACAGCTGCGTAATGCCCTGATCAGTCGTGGCAGTAAGTAGAATTTTTAGCTATCTGTACTTTACTTAAGTACATTTTACTGTGGATACTTTTTACTTTTACTTCACTACATTTGAGAGCAGGTATATGTACTGTCTAGTCCACTACATTTTTTAACTTTTCATATGATTTGAGGGGTTATTTTTACCATGTTTGTGGTAACATCCTGACTGAAGTTTTCCAGTTCAAGCTTCAGCTTTGAGCAAACAAAAATAAATGCACAAAATCCATTAGAAAAATTAAGAAATTTATTTGTGTTGTTACTGTTGACCAAAATATGTATCATTTTTAATCAGTATCACTACATGTAACACTTTCACATGAACAACACTTGTGTGAAATACTTTTACATTTTACTTTTAAAGTAAAATTTTAAAAGGGTACTTAAATACTTTTACTTAAGTAAAAATATCACATGAAAAAATCTACTTAAGTAACAAAATTAATTACTTCAGGTCCCATGGAGGTGCCACCTGCGGTCTTGCCTTTTTGGTGCGATCTTGCCCTTTTCCTTGTGACCATGAACTGTCCTCGATGTGCAACAAATTTCAAGAAACGGACTTGAACTGTGATGATGAATAATGGAACTGTTAAAACTATTTCAAGCTAATTTATCTAAAGAATAAATCCTGTCACTTGAATAACTTAAACCTTTCCTCTGTCGACTCAACAACGAACTTGCGTGTCTCTATTTAAGGTCCTGGGCCTATCTCAGGTGGCGTTGTTTGGCAATTATATTTTGTTACAGCTAAAGTTTAATTAGTACCCAACCGACCACTATGCCACATATATATCACTGAAGCAAATTCTGTTTCAAACCAGTAACACTGGAAACACTTCAGAACTACACTATTAACAGCCTTAATTAACACCTCTAACACCTTAATTAAGAAATTATTAAGCCTGAATCATTCTTAATAAACCATCTGTTCATTATGAGCAACTACTACAATCAAAGATGAAGTATTTTGTAATTGACAAGGACGGTAGATACAATTCACAGGTTTCAGTTTCCCTTACAGAGGCGCCATTTTGAGGACTTGTCACCATTTAAAAGGTGTAATATTTTGTTTTGAGTTGTTAATTACTATGGCAACTGTTCATTTTTTATCACTCTGAAATGCATTAATAGTCCTGATGAAATATGTTAAATATCCCATGAACCTTAAAACTAACAAAAAAAAAAAGCACAATAGCAACGTATATGAACCTAGCTACACCTTAGTTAGCCTTGATTAAGTTTAAACAAAGGCTAATGAACAGATAGTTCATTAAGAATGATTCAGGTTTAGTAGCTACTTCATTAAGGGGTTAGGAGTGTGGGTATTAGTGAATTATAGTTATAAACAATTTACCAAACAGAAACTAAACCACTAACCACTCCTGTCCACTGTAACCCTCTCAGTTTCTAAAAACAGCACAAAAAAGCCAGACAAACAAACATTGGACTTCTGGATTCTGAGCAAAACACTTGACATTCAAAGGCCGTCTTTTGCAGAGAGTATTTTTCTGGCTCCACGCCCACACACAAAATCCACAATTCTTCCGCTTCTGTCTTTTGTCGGATGAGAGGCGACAGGTGGCAAACACATCAGTCACGGGGAGAATTCACCGGCAGCGAACGTCTCATGCTAGCACAAAGAAGTAATTACTATTTAGCAGTGCCAGTGGATGGAAGCATGTCAGAGAGAGGGAAATGGAATAGAATGATTCAGTCTCAAGTATAGAGGAGGAGAAGCCGGGCGAGTTCAAAGTCTTGACGAAAGCTACTTTGAGGAAATACCACATAGAGATTAGAGTGCTTTATGTTTCTGAATAGGCATTACTATAATCTTTTATGTGTGGAAGTTAACATGAGTGAGTGAGGAAGTATTGTTGTTTAAAAAGCATATTCAGAGTGTTAGGTATACATTTAAAGTAGTATTGTGTAACTTTTCTACTGGAAGGTACGCCTAGGCCTGATATATTACTGAACTAAATATAGATGATAAATGATAATATTGAAACTCATTTATGCCACAAAAACCCAAAAGCAGATTTATACCACAAAAACTATTCTAAATCTACAATGTTTTGGTTTTTTTGAACATGAGCTGAAATAAAAAAAAAAAAAACTAAAAAAAAAAAACAATAGCAGAAATGAAACACTTTAGCACTTAGTTTGCATCTGTAATGAGTCATAGAAATTATTAATTCAACCTTCTACAGCTCAAATCTCATATAGTCACAAAATAACACCAAATTTCTCAGTAGTGCAAAGAAAAAGTCCACATGATAAATACTGACCCCAAAAAATATTGTTCCTTCTAACATATATTGAAATATAAGTCGATATAGTGATTATGGTGACAGGCCTAAGTACGTCACCTGCTTGTATTAATGTAGTTGTTATCTACTGGAAAGTTTCACAGTGTGGCATTACTCTTATGCATCCAGCATTTATTGATTTACAGGTGTTTTAATAGCTAAAAAATACCTTGAAAAAGATGCATTCTTACTGTAAGTGGGCTTGCCTTTTTACATATGGAGATAGATAAGTTTAATGCCATACTGCGGAACATGGAGACGAGGAGGTGGCGGACCCTCTACCAGATTCTCATTTTTAAGTTTTCACACAATCTGCACCATAAATACTGCTGCATAATGAAAGTGATTTACAAAGAAAACAATGCCTTTGACGCACTTATCATAATGAGGTTCTCTGAGCAGTATCCAGTTTATTCCTTAGTATCGAAATCGAGTTTGAAATTTTTGTATTCTGACACTACTGGTAGTAATTCAAAATCTGTCTAACTAATGGGTTTACGGAGCATGTTTTTGTATATGAACCAAAGCCCTGCCGCTTCACCAGATCGACAGGCAAATGGATAAATCACTCCAAAGCTGTGGCCTCATTATTTGCTATTTTGTTGCGCTCAGATTTGAGACAGATGAAAATGTCAAGTGTCGAGTGAAGCTGACAAATGAAGAGCCGGCGTGAATGAGGACGTGTTAGAGGAAATGTCATACGCTCCTCTGGGATTCTACGGTGTTCTCCGACAAATGATGCAAGAGGTCAGGTATGACACAATATATATACTGCCTACTCAATGAACAGAGGTTATCAGCACGCACTATGTAAAGCTGGTGTTAAGCATTGACACTGTAGCGCCCCTTGTGGAGTTGGCTTGTTCTTACATCTCCACTCTACACCGTACAGCACAGGGGACAAAGTGTCATAGTGTTGTTCCTTTTAGGGGTGTTTGGAACTGATTGAACATCAGGACCCATGAAACTCGCAACCAGCCTCATCAATATACTGCTAGAGTTCAAATGTGCTCGCATTATGCCATTTAAGACGTAAATGATGGACGGATTTCACAAGTGTACTAAAATATCAACTCAGTTTTTATACTAATACAAAAAGCTTGAAACTCGACCCAAAAAATACTTTAATTGTATGGTAAAATGATTTGTACTAATGATGTGTTAGGATTATAAAGGCATGCGGTAACGTACTGGTGATATATTGTGATATAAATGGGGATTATATGAAATTTGCAGCAGATTTTCTTCTCAGTCGTGAGGGGAGGCAGACAGAGATTGTGGCTATATGCTGTTGCTAAAGCTGTAACAATGTAAACACTGACTGTGGAGGCTAAAACTCTAATAATGAAAGAGATGTGAGGAGTGCAAGCAAAACTTATAGTTATAACCGAAACATAACTGAAACAAGTAGGTACAAAAATGATAAAAGTCAGAGTTATGCTGCTGGATGTTTATCAGCATCACAATCTCATCATTAGTGTCTACATTGTGATGTTTTCCTCTTCCTGTTTTTCTAAGAGCTCATACTCCTCTGTGATAGGTCATGTCTAGGCCTGTCATTATAATTACTGTATCGACTTATCATTCAATATATGCGTAAAGGTGGAACAATAGTTTTTGGGGGTCAATATTTATCAGGGGTACTTTTTCTTTGTGCTAATGGAGAACATTTTGGTATTTTTCTGTACTACAATAAAATATGAGCTGTGGAGGGTTGAATAAATAACTTTTATGACTCATTATAGATGCAAACTTACTACTAAAGTCTGTCTCATTCTGCTGTTTATTTATTGCAGCTCATGTTTTTAGAATAGTTTTTGGGATAATCCTGCTTTAGGGTTATTGTAGCAGTGGCATAAATTTGTTTCAATATTATTGTTTATCATCTATATTTACTTCAGCAATATATCGCACTTCAAAATTTCATATGGTGACAGGCCTAGTCATGTCCACCAGAGGCTGATCAACAGAAGCATGAGCAGGTTTGTTTCTATGACTGAATCCCATGATATTAGTTAGTCTAAATATGAAATCACTGCTTTGAGTTTACAGTCAGGTCTATTAATAGCATCTCTACATTTGACATCACTTGTTTCCACTCATCATGTTACTGGGCCCACATGTATTCCCTTCACATGCTGCACTGACATTTCCCATAATCCTCAGCACCACTGTATATCTCCCAGAGGTGTTTCATCCCAAGCTAATTTCCAGTGTTCTGCCTTCACGCTGTTACAGTACACTGTGTAGAAAAGATCTGTCTCTAAAAAATACGCCACACGTCAAAACTTATTACCATCTCAGTTCGTCATCCAGGGACTTTTGGTTCAAAGCAACATTTAGACTTTCAAATAACTCCGAGCGGGGAGATCATGAATCCCATTTACTCAAAATATATGTTTGGTTCACAAGCACAGGTAATTTTATGCGGGAGGATGAGTCCAACAGAGCGGAGTGTACGGTAAATATAAGACTATAGATTATACTGTACTTAACTTTCAAGGGACGGAGGAGCAAAATACTTCAAACAATAACTTAAGTATATTTAAATATATTTAAGTGTATGTGTACACTGGTGTATGAATGTGTGTGTGAATGGGTGAGTGGTTTCCTTGATGTAAAGGAGTGCCTTGAAGGTGGAAAAGTGCTATATAAAAATTTAACCATTTACCATTTAAATAAAAACAGTTAGTATTATTATTTATAGAGTGTAGTATTTCAACCACAGAGCACATGGGTAGTAGAGGCAGTATTTGTAAGTGTAGCACAAGCACAAGTCAGCCAGCTCCATTTGGGCAATACACCAATTTATCTTGCCTGCATGGATGGTGTTTTTTTTATTTGAAAAGCCAAGATGGCCAAGAGCAGGGATTGAATAAAAGAATGCAAATCACGAATAGAAATAGAAAAATGGTAGTGCTATTAGCACAAGTTGCCAACATCTTGAGAAAAGTCTTGATTCCTACATATTCAATCTGACATGATTTTAAGCACAGATGTGTGTTTGCTTAGGCAGTACAATACTGAACATGTGAATACTTTTAAGGACACATTATGCAGACTTTTTGAGCTTTAAACCATGTCATATTGTTGTCCCTTCATCAGAAAACATACTTGGAGTTGTATTTTGCATCTTCTCTGAAAACTACAAATTCCATTTGCATTATTGCCCAGATTGTTGCATCACAGGCAAAAATCCAGACTTCTCTTGTGCAGTTTGTAAGCCCACAGACCATCACTGGACCCATTCTGCAGTCAGACTGTTAAAAAAACTCATGGGATTCACATTGACTCACTTTGGACTTCATTTGTTTATTTTCCCATTGTTCATTCCAGTTGCTGACAGCAGAGGGAGCTCCAAAGCTTAAAAAACTGATGGAAATGGAGCTGTAGTTTGAATTACTTACTTACTACTATTTACTATTAATGTTTTATTTAAAGTTAGAAAATGTGAAATACCCATCCACAGGTGACCAAAAGCAGAATTACACAAGAGACAAGAATGCATAGACATACTGTGACGCCACAATGATTGACATGTTCAGGTGGTGTGGTTGATTCGGTCTCTAATTAATATACTCAGAACTCTTGGGAAATCAGAACTGCCACATGGAAGCCATTAAAATGTGTTACTGTAATATGAACAGAAAATGATTTGATGCAAAACATAAAACAGAAGTCAGAGAGCAGAAATAATGCACATTAATGATTCACTCAATATGAACATGTCTGAAATGGAACGACAGGGAATACAATTATAAAAGATTAATTAAAAACATACATAAATTAGGAAATGTGTTTTTATGTAGCACTAGCATACATGAAAGTTTGCCTTTTTATGAGAAGTGTGTGGCGGTCCCAAACAATATTGAAATGATTACATCTGCTTGGGACATCATAATTAGTTTTATGTTCTAACCTCTTTGAGTTAGAGAGTTTTTGAAAACAAATTGTTAATCTTATGTATATTCTCAAAGCCACTTTATGATTCTATATATTTCTGTAGCCACAGCTGCCCTGGGGTAGAATGACTGAAGCGTAATTGCCAAACTGTGCCTCCGACACCACCGATCACTGACCCACACCTCATTCATACAAAGATAAGATGGGTGACGTGTCTTGTTCAAGGACACAAAGTCAGAAGGCACCAGTTGGAATCAAACCATAAACTTTTGAGTTTGAAGCTGAGCCAATGCTGTACAAAATATATACAAGACACATAGACTTTATAAATCTCTGAAGAGGTGGGTGATATTGGCAAAAATGAATACCAATTTTTTTTCTTTTTTTATCCCAATGACAATATTCAGATGATAACGTAGCAATCCATCAGAAATATGGAAAAATGTGTGTGTTTGGGGCTCAAGTATTGAAAATGAATGAATGGATGGTAAAATTAAAACAATGCAGATATTTTTTTTTAATTAGATCTCCAAAACATTACGACACCTCTATATGTAACTATCACTTATTTTCGCATTAGCATTCAAATGGCTAAATAGTGCGCTAAGTGCGCTACGTACAAGGCCAATTCCACCAAATCACTAAATACAAAGGGTAGATTCCTGAGTTAATGAGACCACCCTCCCCCTCTCCCCCTCTCCCCTTCCTCCTCCTCACCCTGCCTCATGTGTCA
>KN483736.1:28978-42265 GCA_000787095.1 Periophthalmodon schlosseri | reverse complement strand
ACTGCGAGATCAATACAGGACTAAAGAGGCTGTTCGCTGCAGAGGTGCTTAATTGGAGAGCGGCTCCGTGTGGGAATAAAGAGGAACCAGGAGAGTGTTCATGGGAAATGGTCTTTTTCTAAACTTTCTCACTCTGTCTCAGTGTTGTTACTTTGCAATTTCAATAGTAGTAGTAGTATTTCAGGAAGTAGTAGTTGTAGTATTAGCAGTAGGTATTTGAGGGACTAGTGGTATTGAGGTTGTAGTGAAGGGTATTTGAGGAAATAGTAGAACTGTTTTGGGGGGGTGTAGTAGTGGTATTTGAGAAGGATATTTAAGGAAGTAGTAGTAGTAGTGTTTTTGTGGGGGCATAGTAGTGGTATTTGAGTTAGTAGTGGTAGTGATATTTGAGTTAGTAGTAGTGGTCTTTGAAGTAGTCGTGGTATTTGACAAAGGGTATTTGGGGAAGTAGTAGTACTGTTTTTGGGGGGCTGTAGTAGTGGTATTTAAGTTAGTAGTGGTAGTGATATTTGAGTTAGTAGTAGTGGTATTTGAGATAGTAGTAGTGGTATTTGAGGTAGTAATAGTCATAGTATTAGTAGTAGATATTTCAAGTAGTAGTGGTATTTGAGGTAGTAGTGGTATTTGACAAAGGGTATTTTAGGAAGTAGTAGTAGTAGTGTGTTTTTGGGGGGATGTAGTAGTGGTATTTGAGTTAGTAGTAGTCGTAGTATTAGTAGTAGGTATTTGAGGTAGTAGTGTAGGAGTGCTATTTGAGTTAGTAGTAGTAGTTGATGGAGGTTATTTGAGGAAGTAGTAGTAGTAGTGTTTTTGGGAGGCTGTAGTAGTGGTATTTGAGTTAGTAGTAGTAGTGATATTTGAGTTAGTACTAGTGATATTTGAGTTAGTAGTAGTGAGATTTGAGGTAGTAGTAGTAGTCGTAGTAGGAGTTGTAGTAGTAGTAGTACAGTAGTAGTACCTCAAAAGACGTTCAAATCACTTCAATAATCAACATGCTTTCCACCCACCACTAATCTCTAACACACATCTGTAGGGAAGGTGGTTGAAGTGCCTTGCTCAAGGATTCACCAACAGTACACACTGGTTGGAGCTGAGATTGAACCACCAACCAGAAGGACTACAACAAGCTGGGTAAAGTGTCTTGCCGAAGGACACAACAGCAGTATATTCAGTATATACACAGCTGTATACTTGGATGGTTGGACTGAACTAGTGACTTTGTGGAAATAGGGTGATCGCACTACTTCCTGAGCTGTTGTCAATACCCTTTTTCATGAGGATAATTATGAGGATGTTTGGGGACACTGACGTATTGTGTGTCCAGCTGTTGTTTGTTTACATAAATTCTCTCGCTCTGACAGATGTTCGTGCAGTCTGGACCAACTCTTTTTATACAATACTTTATCCACTGCAGTTCTACAGTTTAACAACTCCAGTTTGAAATGGTAAGTTTTGAAGCTCAAGAAAAAACTACAAGAAGATTTATAGGAATTACACTTTTACTGTAGCTACAATAAAGACTAAAATACTGCAGTGAGGCGAAGGCTCTCATCTATCTGACAGATGGCCAAAGATTTGTTTTTTGTTTTTTTTCAAATGTGAATTCGTTTTAGTCACAATTTTCTTTTTTTTCTTTTAGACTGCCACCTGCAGTCCATGAAGACAGAAAAGCCATACTTTGGAACATAGTAAACATGTTTTATTCCATACTGTGAAACATTTGAGGCAAAGCAATGAGTTTTCCACTGAGATCAATATATGAATTACTTTCAAGCGAAAAACACATAGTATACTGCAAGTATTTGAGAAATGTGTATGTCTTCCAACCTCCAAAACAGACTCTCTTCATCTGCTTTATATGCCTCATATGCTTCATATGTTTCATCTGCTTCATATGCTTCATATACCTCATCCGCCTCATGTGCTTCATATACTTTGGTCCAAACAAGAGATGAACTGTTCATCATTATCACTTTATCTCCGTCTTTCTCTCATCGGTCAGATAATCTCAAAGTTCACTCAGGGGAGGATCGTGACTGCCAGACACGACAGCCCAAAAACAAATTAAAGCTGTAGGCCCTGGGCTCATTTAGATATTAAAGTCAGCCCAGATGACTTCATGAGTGATTATCCACTGGGTTTTCAAGTTCATCAGATCTGACTGCAAATCTCTCCTGTATTTTCACAATGGAAAGATGCTAAACTTTGGACCATAAGCAGAGTCTGTTCAGATGTGTAATCTCAGTACATCTCAGCCTCTCAGTTCAGTACATAGTAAGTATTTTCAGTAAGTATCATATTTTGAGTGCAACTGTGAATTGCAAGGTGAAGCAAATTTTCAACTGATACACTCAGTCATACAATCTTGGAATACACATCATCTAGCTCATATTGTATTTATTTGAGATTTTTTAAAGGGCTATAAAGCAGACTTTATGTGAGTGCTATTGACTACTTAGCTTTGCTGACTACACAACACAGGTTAAAGTGGAGGTGTCCCCAGGGCCACTCTCAATGATCTATCCAACCTGGGTTCACTACAGGTTATGGATCAACCTGTGAATCACTAATATGTAAGGTGGGTGTCTTGCCCAATGACAGAACAATAGTGTGCAATGAGAGCTGGGATCAAACAAGCAACTTACAGCCACTGGTTCTGGATCTAACAGCAGTAGGATTGTCGTCAGCTAAAGAAATTCTTGGTCAACTAAAGACATGCCCTGTACATTGATTAATGAACTAAAAGGTGTATGGTGCGATGATGGCAGCAAATCTGTATACAGAGTGGCCTACTGATTAACAGCATCTTTATATATGAACTGGCAGTCACTCCAAAAACTCCAGCTAATCCAATCCACACGTTCATGATCGTAATAAAACAATTACTCAACTAAGGCGAATTTTGTTCGACCAAGACTCCATGGACGAGTAAAGAACTAGAGGCCTACAGAGCAGATCAGAATATAGCCCACGTTCCCGCAGAGGCTGAACAGGGAGGAAATGTCACTACAGTGTGGGAGGAGAGTTAGCTTGGCTCGCCCCTGGAGCTCAGAATGTCACCACACTGGAGACTACAGGAAGGGGAGGGGCCAGAGGAGAAGAGGAGAGGTGTACCCCCCAGCTCCAGTCCTGTCAGGGGAAAGCAGACATCACAGACTCTTTAGAAGGTCACATCTGAATGTCACTCATTGATTATTAAAATACAGCCCAGAGGAGTCGTGTGCAAGTCTGGCGGGATATGAGATGGTTTTAGAATGGTATTTCAGATTTCCCATTATGTTGGAAGTATAATTAAAACTATGAATTCTATAACTTACTACATTTTTTTATACACATCACATTTTCCTCTTGCCAACATTTTCTTGTTTTGAACATTAGAATTCCATAATTATCTTATAGTGTAACTTAATGAGAAATATTTTATATATATTAAAGATTTAAAGAGGTCAGCCTCATATTTAACCTCATATTTACAGTTACTACTTGTACTACTACACTTTCTTTAAAATCTTCATTAGCTATAGTAGGCTATAGAATATTATGTAATTATATTCCACTGATTATTGATGTTATAAATTACTGGATTATTGGATTTCCCATTGACACAGGAATAGTTGGTGAGTTGATACTTCACTACGTGAAGGTCATTGGCTTGGTTCACCAAACCAGCAAGGCATTAGACTGTTATGTTGTGTCCTTGGTTAAGACACCTCACGGACCTTGCCTGTGTCAATATTGTCAAAAGTGTGGTAGTGGTAATTGGAGAGATCAATCTGAATCAGGGTTGCCCCAGCATAGTACAAGAATGACAAATGTGTTCTGTCCAGTTTTAAACTCAGTGAAAAATTATTATAAAGAAATAAAAATACAAGTTGTACAAAAAATGCAAGAGGAACGAGTATCCAGTAAGACTCTACACTACTGGTCTGTGTGAGTGATGGGGGAGTGATGGTGGTCCAGGGCCCTGCGGAGCTGAGCTGAGGCCAGAGTCCCCAGACGAGGAGAGAAGGTGTGGGGAAAGAACAGGCTTAGACACACTGAGCTGAAACGGTCCGAGTAAATCCTGCACCAGTGGGACCAGCGGACTCCCATATCCACCCTGAGAACTGACTGGAGACTGCACCAGACCAGGATTAGACCAGGACTACAGCACTGACAGACCACAGCTAGAATACTGATCAGAACAGCGAAAGTCCTCTGCTATATTTATGTAACAGTTCAACATAGTAAACATGCAAATTTGAATTATTAGCAAGAAGAGTAGTTATTGGTAGTTATGTGTACTATGTGTGGTGGGGAATGTGGTAATATTTACATTTTTAGAACTTGGAACACAGAGCATTTTCAATTCATTAACAATTTCCCATACAAGTGGTTTAAGCCATATTCTTGGGAGTTAGCCCTTGTGTTATTTGCCTGTCAGTATCTATACACTTAGACTGCATGTCTATAATGACACAGAGTGGACAGTGGGCAATAATCTCTCTCTATATAAATACAGTTTACTTCTACACATCAATCTGAGATGGCTCTCGCTGAGAGCGATCAGAAAACACAGAACGTCATGACGATTATTTGTATCTGATTGGTCAAAATCAAACCTTTGTCAAGTTCAGCTGAGAGAAAAGCACACACATCTTCCCTGTCCATAAATACGCAAAGTGTTTACCTTCTGCACGTTTTTCACAAACAAAATAGTCCATATTGCTGCTAAAATAGGCTGAAGTGTCTGTCGGCGTCACCATGTTTGTCTCGGTTCATTTGGGCGCTTTGCTTTTGGCTTCCGCACAAACCTCAGTGCTGTTCTGTGATTGGTCAAGCCCGCCATTTGACCCATTTATCAACTTCACCTGTCAACACCAAACCAGATTGCTAGTTGACACCGAGCACTGACTTCACTCTCTCGACAGGTGAGTTATTTCAATAGAATTATTTATGGCTGCAAACAGTAGGCCTACACTGTAAATTATGCATAGATACATTTAGAGTGGGACAGAGAGGGCAGTCTATTTTCCCATCAACACTAGAAGAGTTTGAGAAGTTATGCAATTTATTTTACAGTGTCTCTGAGTGAAAATAGTTTTATCAGCCCAAAACATGAACTTTATAATTGTAGGAAATGGTCTCAAACAGGCTCTTTAAACTATGAATGAGAGAATTACATTGGATAGGCAAATTGAGTTCTAAAAGAATGGCAATGAGCAAAATTTGCATTTTTATTTTTGTTGGAATAGTTTTTCTTTCGTTAAAGACAACACAGGATGTATCAGTGGGCTGAAAACACAGCACCATGATTACCATCCCCACTCTAGCCCAGAGCATTCTTTTTACCAAGCCAAAACATTACCAAATGAAAGGCTGATCAAATGGCATAACTGTAAGTCAAACGGTTCACTATAAAACACCTTGACACTTGGCCAAAGTTCACCAACATTCTCACGCTCGGTACAACCACAGCAGGTGGAGTGAAGTTTACCCACCTCGTGTTGTAACTTAAGTCCTCCCGTCAATCCCAGTGTCCCAGCAGCTCCATGAAGTAATAAATCCAAACAAAAGTGAAATGCGTTCAGGTTTCAAACAAGTTAAAATAAATCACAACCTCTCTAAACTCTGGCACGACAGCACGACTGGGTCAAATTCAAGTTCGTGTGTGACGTCACTTATCCTAAATAGCCTATAGAGAACCCAAGGATACGATTACAAAGTTTGAATTGCCCATTAGGCTAGAAACTTTCAGATCTGCATCACTTTTCACCCAAAATAAAATAATTTCACCTCCAGAAAGTTACACTTTTATTATTGTTTTAAGTTCAATTATAGAGCATATTTTTTGAAAGCTGGTCTGTAGCCTACATGCTGAGAATCACTGGAGCTACTGAATGACAATAATAGAACAGAAAAAAGTGCAAAATTATAAACAAAACCCTCAAAGTAAAGCCCACACTACAAACATCATCCCACACATCCCTGCTTAATTTCACTGCATTATAATCACACGACCAACTCCCCCACATGACATCACATGACACACAGGAGGGATTTCTAATGTCACCCTAGCATTTTCTTGTCCGACTTGCTTTTTTAGACATAATGACTATCCTTTTAAACATAATCAATCAAAGTCTTGGCCTTTCCGTTCACAATAGAGCCGGATGGAGCCTGTCTAATGTCACACCTGGGTTATTATGTCCTCATCTGCCTTCATCCATTACAGCAGCCTATTCAAACGTCGGCCGGCCCACCCTCACTCACTCTGGTGCGGAGGGAAAGTCGATGCTTGGGTAATGATGCTTCTCCCTGCGTTGACCTTTCCATACAACAGGAGACATACAAGCACAGTCAAAGCACATATCACTCTCAGTGGGGAATCTGTTATCGTAAGGGGACTGGGAAAAAATACTAGCTGTGGACTGTAAATTGGATCATTTGTGGTAATGATACAGTGGTGATGATCGAGACGTGTGGGACCTAACCTTTATGTATTTTTTCCGTTCTTTGGTCATTTGAAATACCAGATTACCTAAAAAGCATTTTATAGCTACTAAACCAGGTTACAGTAGGCGTCAATAGGCAACCTCACTGTTAGCGTCACTACTTCCTGTCCAGTTTTATCTCTATGAAGTTTTTGCCGAGTCATGCTAAAATGAATAAATATTTAAAGATCAGGCAGTAGACGGTCAGCTGCGGGTGGATGTTTGTGTCTTAATGCTAATGCTAAAAGCATAATAAATATTAAAACAACACCAGAATATGTATCCTACATATACAAATAATTGGGTAGTCTTTTTTTATTAATTTGAATTTTAATAGGTTGTTAATTTTATGTTTTCCGATTTTAATAAAAATGACTGTTAACTTTGATACACAGTGAGCAAGCTAGCATGCTACTGTGCACCCTATTTCACTGGTCATTTTGTTTTAATCAAGCAAATTGAAGAGCAAAAATCATATCGAATCATAATATGCCTCCATTTAAATGAATATTCAACCACTATTGTATTATCTTGTATTGTACTGACTGGACTGAATCCAAAACATACATTTTTCCATAGATTTTCCTCATGAAGTTTTAGTTGTTTTTTTTGTTTTTTTTCTCAATTTAAGGATGCACTATGTAGCTTTTCTGGTAAAGGGTTCACCACCTAATTGTCTCCATAAAGATGTTATTGCTTACAGCATGACACTATACCTGTCTCCATGGGAACAAGTAGTTGATTCCACCAGACCAAGTTACAGGTTGAATCTGTGGAGTGTCAACCCCGCTCACAGTAAGAATGCATGTTTTCAAGGGTTTTTGAGCAATAAAGACAACCGTAACTGAACAAAGATAATATAGATAAGCGTAATGTCTTACTGTGGAACATTTCAGACAAGGCTAAAACATCGGAAAGTTTTATAATGCATTAGGTTTAGCAGTGATCACAATTAGTACCAGTATTTCACAAAACTATGAGGCAGGACATATACTTTACTTGCATATACAGAATTTGAACTCATTTTCCATCTTGACAGCAGTTCACAGGAGTCTCCTTCCCTGTGCGTTTCTCTATGAGATTATGATCACATTTAAAAGGAGACAGTGATAATGATAATCCAGTTAATCAGTGAGACAACAGCGTGCTCTGCCTGAGTCTCTTTGGTCTGGCTCTAAATGACAGCTAAGCCATAAAGAGGATTAACACAGATTAGTCATAATTCTGTGACTGCAGGTTATGGGCCAATGAAAGGTGAGTGCAGGCTGTAGACACTAATTGTTTTATGGGAACACAAATACAAGCTCAAATGTCACAGTTCAGACTGGTTCAATGAGGAGCTGTTAGCAAATTATCAAAATTCAAGTCTGCAAATAGCACCATTTTCTCTGCAAACAGCCATTTCAAAATCTCCTAACCCTGTTTTTTATATATCTATAAACATGTTCTGAGATGAATTCTTGTGTCCATGGAGATGCTGTTGCCTGGTAAGCTCCACAGTATGGCATTAAAACGTATCTGTCTTCATGGAGACACGCAGGTGGTGCAAACAGGCCAAGTTACATCTATTAAGTTATCTATCTATTAAGAGCTGGCCCCGGTATGTCTACGAAATACTAATACCTATAATTAAATAAGATAAATGCAAGATTGATATTTTTAATGCCATGCTGTGGAACATTCCAGGCAAAGCAATAACATCACCACCAGGAATGTTAAATAGTGCACCTTAATGCTCCTGGCTCCTGCTGTATAAATATGAGCTCTGAATGAATCCTATCCTACTATTAAAACATTAAACACAAATCTAATCGCAGTTGTAATACTTGGTACATTCTGATACTTTTTCAAAATGATTCAGCCCTTGTTTAATGAAGGAATTAGCAAAAATAAATAGAAGGATGTTTTTGACAAGAGAAAACAATATCCTAATAAAGCAGTAAACAAAGCTGGAATAATGTGTCTGCTTTAGAGCTCAGTTTACAATGTTTATAATTTGATGATTTGCCATAAAACTTTGTAAAAATATTGTCTAGTACCTTCTGTGACAAATTTAATTAAACAAAGAGCTATTAAACATGACAGGAAAGCTCAGCTGAATTGTTCCTCGGAGTGAAGCTGCTTGTGTAGAATGGGATGTGTAATTCTAATGGTGGTGGATTCAAAATCTGATATGGACCTAAAGAAATTTACAAAAAATAAGTTCCAAAGTTTTAAGGTGAATATGTCTGCAAAAGTAAAAACTCTTCTGTTCGTTGTCGTCAATAAACTTTGTATAACGCTGTGTTTTGTTGTCCAAAGTCCCCAATGGAGTCTGATTCACAATGAACAATGGTGCCCGTTCTGCAAAATATTGACTTTAGCAAATGGAAATGCAAATATGAACTCCCCATAGCACAAAGCCATATCAATACAACGCGGGGAATGTACAGTGTGGACAAGCTGACATGTCTACCTTCTAAATGAGCTTGCCGAGGAGGTCGAGCTGGTCAACAAAAGCTGTTATAGTCTGGGGACCTGTACAGAAAGATTGGTTAATGAGTTATTGAGGTTACATCAAGGTTAACCGTGAAATCGCACTGATAGGTTTAGACATGCACATCTGATAAAAAGTTCCGACTGCGTGCTGGGTCCAAAGACAAAATGGCAGAAAAAATGCGAACCATCGCATTGTTAAAATTAAAATAATTAAAAAATTGAGAGCTGCAGTGCGGATCTGTTCTTGTTTTTAACCGTGGAATCGCAACAACATAACACTGATTTTTGAGTTACATTTTGAACCTGAGGTACCCGATTTTGTTCTGTAATTTTACCTTTCTCCCATATATTTATCTGCATCTAATTATAAAGCAATGTACTGTTTTCAAATTGGAAAGAAAAAGATGGATGAGAATGGATTAGCTATGCAAGGGCAGTATCCCCTGCTTCACCATCCGAAAAACAAGTTCTAATGTTGTGCTCCTGCTCGGAAAATATATTTGTGAATAAGGATTACACAGACAACTAGCGATAGACCAGAGAGTTAGTTGTGCTAGAGCAGTGGAAAACAATTATCTTCTTCCTTCTTTTGCATTTTGAAAAATCAGGTGGCTCAGCTTCAAGATTAGATTTTCCACATTTGTGACCTTTCGTTATTTATTCCTACTCAATTTATCCAAGTAAAAGAACAAAACAAGCAAGTCCTCTTTAATGTCTACGTAAATCCATTTTGTAGTGTATGATTGCATTGGACAGGAGAAAACCGTTGACCTTTTGTTGCTTTGTAAACAAAAGACTAAAAAGGTTACGCATCTGTCTCCATAAATGTACAGTATATATCTCCCCGGTTCTACTCCTGTTCAAGCCCTATAAACTTCCACTCCAAGTTTGAGCTGAGTTCACGACCTGCACAAAGAGCCTCTCTCAGCCTCAAAGTGCCATCCATCCCGCTGATAAGAACATTCATTTCTCTTCATCGTATTGTCCTCCAGGAAAAAGCCTTGGGGATCCTTGTGCAGCTCTGACAGATGAGGGCCCACCTCGGCCTGTCTCCACTAAATCAATGTGTGCTGGTGTCTGAGAGCTGAGATTCAGTGATGAGAGTGGACTGAGGGGCTGACAGGCACGTCCCGCTACTGGGAATTGTCTCCAAGAGTCCAAGATGGAAATATTCACAATGAAAATTTAAGTGAAGAGTTTCTGCCTGAAGTCAAAGAATATTCAGATCTTTTTTGCATTTTACATTTTTAACTTGCACTTTAAATCTGAAAACTTCAATTTTCAGACTGTATTAGCTTCCATAGTTTTTGGCTTCTCAAATGACTTCACTTTTACGATACACCATCAGATGTAGTCCTAGCGACCTCTGCTGACAGAAAATTAAACGCTAACTAAGGCTTGGAGATACTTCTAGACACATACATAAAGTGATCTATGACATAAAGTGACTATGTTTAAAGGTACACTATGTAACTTATTCTGGTGGAGGGTCTGCTCCTGCTTGTCTCCATGAAATGAGACTGATTTGACTCAAATGTCCCACAATATGGCATGTGTTCCCACTGGGATGACATTTCCAATACAAATGCCTGTTAAAGAATAAATGGGCGATTCAAGGCAAAGCATAAACAGCTCCATGGAGATAAGCAAGTACCGGACCCTGATCCAGAAACATTACATAGTACACCTTTAAATCAACTGGCCAGTAATATTTCATTTATATAAAAGCCTAGTCTGAATTAGCGGTCATCTTCAGGCCTCACTGCAACTTTGAGTGATTACAAAAAGCTAGGACATTTAAACCATTTTCATTTACGCTTGAAGCAAAACCCGCTCACCTAATTGCCCCATGAAGTTTACACCCCCATTACTCCGGATGCCTAATCGGAGAGCACAGCCACATACCTGGAGATGGATGAAGCCATTTGCTATTCCGACCAGGTTCTGCTTGTGAAGGCGCGCGCTCAGGACGACAGGCGAGGGACAGCCGGGCCGGAGCACTGGTTACTAATGAGCCTTTATAACCATCACAGAGATGGACTCATGCATCTTTCATACCCCAACGTACCGGGCGGGTACACAAACAGGTCCGTATGATGCATAGTGGTACCGTGTCCCGTCCTTAATGTGGGTCACCGCCCTGAGCAAACACACACACAAAACATGACAAAGTAGTGAAGGTGGTTGACAGAATGGAGGTGTAGAAAGCAGAGGAATACCAATGGATAGAATAGTTTTAATAGATATTTACATGTTTATACAGATGGAAGTGATAGTGTCGAAAAACAGATGCTTGGACACAACTGAATAATAACTGGCTGTTGATGCGTTCGTATGGAAAATGTTGGTTGCCGTTTTAGCGGGTGATGATTGGTAAAAATGTGCAAGGCAATATCAAAATTGTTCAGCCAAAAAAAATCGATTTGTCCAAATATCATCTTGCAAAAACATTATTAAGGATTAAAATGTTACATCAAATTATTATTCAGTTCCATCTTCTTAAATCTGAAATTATTCCAAGTACCTCCTGATGAAGTGCTCCCCCAGAGGTCCACGTGCCCTTGGTTGGGAAACACGAGTATATATGTTTGAAAATAGCAGCATTTATAAAGTACAAATGATGTAGTTTAGAAATGTTTTACGAAATGATTTACAATTTAAAAGTTATTTACAGAACAACCACAAAAAACACAAATAAACTTTACAAAAGATAGTGAAGCAATAGTAACTTTCAATTGGCCATTTCAACATTTCAAAAATATGCTGACGTTGCACAATATTGCATATACCTTACAAGTTAATAATGCTTTTTTATAACCAATTATGAAAAAAAGCTAAAGATATTATGTATAATTCCTTCATTTTCATCGTCCCAGCATGGTGCTGTTAGCAACTTAGCATATAGCATTTTTTAGGTTTCCATTCTGCATCATTTTGCAAACGTCATATCCATGGTTCCTCTGTGTGTTGGATCGCGTCTTCTCAGATGCAGCAGTCTTTACAGTGACAACAGGCTCTCTCTCATCTGCCGCTTCATCACCATAAAACACTGCTCCCATACATATTCAGCACACAGCGGTCTGCAGTGAAGGATTCTGGGTAAAAAAAGCCCTGGCGATGACGAAAAGCCACTCTGTAAAAAGCAGGTAAAAGTTTGATAGCAGTAGTTCTAGTCGACAGGATTACAGACGTTTTTCATGTCGGTGAGGACCATGTCTCTGTATTTGTGTTCCAGATCTTCCATAAAGTCCAAGTAGTCGCAAACTCTGAAGCCTCGGATCGGCTCCTCCTGTGGGAACAACAGAAAACATTACATCTGTTCATATCATTGACTGCACTGTTAAAGTTGGAGTAAAGTTGGAGACTTTTTTATAGTAAAAGAGTACATTTTGTTTAGATAGCTTGCTGTGTTGCTTTTGCTGTGTGTTCAATGCTGCTGGAGCAACCTGTTAGGAGCAGTGGACACCACAGTGCTCCACCAGGGGACCCATCTCCAGATCTTGAGCTAGTCTTGGTCTGGACTACCTTAGCCGGAGGATTGTACTAATATATGTATCAATATTTTTGGGTTGATGGGGGAACTGGACACCCAGTTACAGGGAGAAAGGTGTAAACTACGCACAGAAAGGCCTTGTACCAAGAATACATTTGATTTGGTCCCAAAAGTGCATGTTTTGTGACCAGTGAAGTGCAAAAATGCATTACAAGGTTTCTTGAGTGAAACTGATGGATGCTCACATTTGTACAGACTAACATGATGCACAATTACAATAAATCAAACCACTATCTAACAATGACAATGACTCAGCAAAATGAATATATTAAGAATTTTAAGTGTAATATCAGCATTTCTTTCTGATACGGTTCACAAGGGGTAAATAGTGTCAATATGGTGCCAGGATATAAAGAAACGTCAAGAAAATAGTCCCTGGAGCTACAGCAAATGAACAGTGCATCAGTTTGTTCAAAAGGGAGCAGCATCCTGTAAACAAGAAAGAAAAAAAACTCTGAACAAAGATGATTTTATCCATCTGAAGTCTGCGATTGTCATTCGTGCGGCGAAACAAGTGTGAATAAATTGAAGCGAACCTTTTCATTAAAATGCTTTACATTCAATCTATTTCCAAGTCACAAGAAATCAAATTAAATCTGCGAATTGAATGCAGCGCGGCATCTGTAAACAACATCCTGGCTTAGTGCAGGGGTAATGAGGTTTTGACGTGGCGTGGTTATCGACGAGCATCTCCAACACACGGGGGCAACAATGAAAAATCTGGAATTAACCAGGTGCATACTTTTAATTTGAGATATCATTGGACGAAACAAATGATTGGTT
>KN483736.1:0-28932 GCA_000787095.1 Periophthalmodon schlosseri | reverse complement strand
GTGAGCAGTCTAAATCCAAAAATGTACTAAATAATGACTGGTGGTTTTCTAATTTCCTTCGTCCATTCTGAGGCTTATTAAGGTCAGGTAAACAGCGACAGTGACAAACAACTATAATGAAGCACAGGAAGAGATTTCATAAAATTCTCATAAATCTCCATAAATCTCCACCGATATGGGCTTGGGTCATTAAAAGTTGGTTCCTTGTGGTTTTACACTTCAAGGGTCATCACGGTGAATCTGACCCTGGCCCCTGTATCCTCACATAAACTAGGACCATATCGTAATTTCTATATTATCTATTATCAGTTTATTGATTTGATTTACATTATACTATAGATATGGATTGACTACAGTGTAATTGTTATAGCGCTACTACCATAGACTGTATAAAGAAGTGGGCTAAGAGAGTGTGTCACCCACAGCGTTCAGCTCCAGCCAAATGAAGCTCATCGAGAGTAGTGGTCATACGGGCGAATTTGGAGTCGAGTTCCATATTTGGAATTCCGACCACAAGTATCATATCAACCAAAGAGCCAATCAGAAGCGAGGCCACTGATGTAACGCTCCTTCCCGCCCAAAATAAAATAGCTAAATAAAAACACCAGGACCATGTTGAG
Organism: Periophthalmodon schlosseri; assembly: GCA_000787095.1. Classification (NCBI taxonomy): domain Eukaryota; kingdom Metazoa; phylum Chordata; class Actinopteri; order Gobiiformes; family Gobiidae; genus Periophthalmodon; species Periophthalmodon schlosseri. The sequence continues at coordinate 28,312 of KN483736.1, read as the reverse complement.
CAGGTTAATACGAACATTTTAAGACCAAAATGACAAGTTTGACAAAAGCAGTTAGGGAGAGGGAGCACGTTGTTTCAATAGAAAATGTGTTGGACTGACTCCAATACACTTTCTATTGAAACAACGTGCTGATGTAGCCGGAAGCAATCCCTTGCTCACTTCCTGTTTGAAACGCGGCGGCTAGCATGTTAGCTATGTCTATTTATATATACAGTCTATGGCGACCACCTTTATTTTGAACACGTTACAATGGCATCTCATATCCACATTGTAGTATGTTAACATTGTAGCTACAGAGGAATGAATAACATATCTATGACTCCATATCCATGGGTAGGACCGTTGCCATAGCAATTAACAATTCAAAAATAAATATTATATCTTTTGAATTGGAAAAAAAGTCCTCAAATTTTTGCATATAACACTTAGCTGAAAAGCATTAACAGAATCAGCTCTTCAAAATCCGAGGCCATGGTTCTCAACTGGAAAAAGGTGGCTTGCCCTCTCCGGGTTTGTGGTGAGTCCTTGCCTCAAGTGGAGGAGTTCAAGTATCTCGGGGTCTTGTTCACGAGTGAGGGAAGGATGGAGCGTGAGATTGACAGGCGGATCGGTGCAGCGTCCGCAGTGATGCGGTCGCTGTATCGGTCTGTTGTGGTGAAGAAGGAGCTGCGTCGAAAGGCAAAGCTCTCGATCAATCTACGTTCCTACCCTCACCTATGGTCATGAGCTTTAGGTAATGACCGAAAGAACAAGATCGCGGATACAAGCGAAATGGGTTTCCTCCGCAGGGTGGCTGGGCACACCCTTAGAGATAGGGTGAGGAGCTCTGTCACACGGGAGGAGCTCGGAGTAGAGCCGCTGCTCCTGCACGTCGAGAGGAGCCAGCTGAGGTGGCTCGGGCATCTGTTCCGGATGCCCGGTTCAGGGGTCAATGGGGGTCCGGATGCCTCCTGGACGCCTCCCTGGAGAGGTGTTCATGTCCCGCCAGAGGCGCCGGGGAAGACCCGGGACACACTGCAGGGACTGTCTCTGGGCTGGCCTGGGAACGTCTTGGGGTCCCACTGGAGGAGCTGGAGGACATGTCTGGGGTGAGGGAAGTCCTTGCTTAGACTGCTGCCTCCGGAAGAAAATGGATGGATGGATGAAAAGCATTAATAGATACTAACATACATTTATTGTAAGTAGATTGTGTTGAGTTGTGCTATTTATTAAGGAAAAGGGTTCACTGGGACTACCATGCTTTATAGTTACTGCAGGCATAAAGTGGTCCTCAGTAGGCAAGGCATGTTTATTTGTACAGCACAACTTGTACACAAAATAATTCAAAGTGCTTTACAGAATAAGAAAGACATTAAAATCACAATACAACAAATCAAAACATGAATGTTCATCATAAAATGACTTATTATTGTTCTTATATCTTTTTTCATGAGCCATCTCATTATTTTATTATTAACAAGAGCCAATGGGGACATGTAGAATACTAATTAAAATAACAGTTATGACAAAATAAAGTGAGTCAACAAAACATCAATATTATATGACAACATAAAATATATAGCTGCTCATAGACAGGACTTGCTGAATCCCTTATTAAAGCCGTATTTCTTTTCAAATGGAGGCTATTTCCACATAATCAGAATTTATTAGATCTTTTATGGGCCCAACAAACCAAAGTAAGTTGAACAAACCACTTCCACTTTTACATCCTTATGCATAAGCCCAACAGCGTCCTCTATATTTCTTCTCACAACATATCAGCACTTATAAGATCATTAGGTGCCGTAATGAACGCACTAATTACACAGATTTCTCCTTTTCTCTGGCCTGTCTTCACTTGACAAACGAGTGGCATTATAAGTGCTATGACTGAGCAGAAAACATGGAAGGCTACATCAATAACAGCTACTATGTTTAGCGAGAGACTACTTTATGGTTAGATAATGTAATCAGCCCGAACAAAATTTGAAAAACATAATCTAATATTTTTGGGAACTAATATTGCTCACTATTATGTTGAGTAATTACTTTTTTCTCCAGTATTACAAAATCATATTAACTGAGATGTATCTAATAATAAGACGGGCATTAATATCCAGCCATGTCGTGCAGGTTAGAAAAAAACATTTGTGATCTAATACTGCATATGTATTAATGTCTGTTTGAGTTCTCAAGTTTCAAGTTTTAATAGCTCCTTTCATAGTTGCTAAAAATAGATTGTGACATCACATCGCAAAGCATTATGGGATACCCCCTTAGACAAGCAAACTCTAGAGCAAACCCGGTATGTCTTCCTCCGTCAAAACAGCCTCCTCATCCTCCTCAGTTTCTGTGTTTCAGTGTAGAATGCAAGCAAATTATTTGTCTAAGGTTGTAAATTGGGCTATTGAGATAAAATATAAATCTGCCTCCTGCTGTTTGAATGTTTAAAAATTCCAGAAGCAACATCTGTGAAATCACCTCCTCCTCTTCACCCTCTTCCTCTCCTTTTTTCCCCACAACTTCTGCTTAGTTCAAATGAGGACAGAAGTGGGGTGAGTTTGTGTCGGGTAATGCCACTCATTAGAGGAGCTTCTACAGATAAAGCGTTATAATTGATGTTTTATTCAGAAAAGTGTCAGAGGGCCGACGAACAGCAGGGCCATCAGAGAAGACACTGCTTATTGAGTAATGAGGATGGGACCATGGCTCATTTATGCTATTTAATGTTATTTCAGATTTCAGATATGAGACCTTAGGATTTCGTTCAAGTTAACTTAATGCAATGACAATACTTTGCAGTGTGTAGTTCCAAAATAGAAACTTGCAACACTTCATCATGGCTAATAGCAACGAATACCCTTAATGAATACTCCAACTCCAAAAGCCTTACTTACTGAGCCTGAATCGTTCTTAATAAACCATTAAGGCCAATGAAAGTGTAGTTATTGTAAAGTGGTGCCATGAAATCTACTGTATTGTTCTTCATACAATATAATATTGTTTAATTAAATTTAAAGACAGGGTATTATGCTAAATCAATTTTTTGTGCTTTCTACCATATTATAATGTTGTTCCCTCTTCAAAAACATGCATCAAATGGTTTTAGATGTTATCCGTGCCTGTTTCAGTAATTTAACAATCTCTCGCGCGCCTTATTCAGATATACAAAACCATGTTACAAAACTGTACACAACTCGACAAACCTGATGCGATGTGCGGCAGTTTCATTAGCAGGATGCACGCTGATTGTGTTGTGACAGTGCTATGAAGGTGGAGTGACTTAACGCGGGGAGCAAAGGGACAGCAGACTCAGAGCGCAATAAGACGCCAAGACCCTGACTCTCCGGTTGCTCTTCATTTTAATAAGCTGTAACGTGACATATCTTCTCGTCGTTTCTGTGGGATCAAACAGGTGCCTGCCCCACCAAGGGGGGGCAACCACAACTGTGCGTTAAAAAGATGTGAAGCCTATTTTTACTTTACTTTACAAACTCTTAGCCCAAAAGGTTTAAATGATGAATTGTTGTTTAATGTAATGTTATGATGACAAAAAGTGTTGTAATGAAGAGCGCATATTTGTTTGCCCTCCCTCTGAGCCGTGAGGGAGGTTAATGTAAGCTCTGTGATGCACCACTTATTTTGTTAAAAAATGTCAGAATAATAAAATGCAATTGTTGCCTTTTTAATGGTGATAATAATCCTGACGCTTGTCTAATTATTATCTATGTGTTTTAACTCACAAAATACTGGTGCAAAGTGAATTATGTACCATATTACAGTTACATTGGGGTCTAATTGTAAATGTATATTTTCACTGTTGTGATGGGTTGATTACTCTGAAGGGAGCAGTCTCTTAACTTATATAAGGGAACTGGAAGGGGCTGTTCTCATTCTCAAGGAAGGTCAGAGGGACTGAAACATTGTACTAATAAAAGTGAACCAAGAGTGAGACAGTGTGCAGCCAAGTGCCTCTCCTCTAACACACCTGTCGCCCACTCAGGTGAGCAGGTCTACACAGAAACGAGACTCAGAGCAGCAAAAACAAAAGTGAAACTTAGAAAACATGTTAATGTTTTATAAGTTAATGTTTTATAATATAAAACATGTTAATGTGTTGAATGCCCATAGAGCAATCATTTAAACAGAATTTGTATAATCTCTTTTCGGAAAACATTTTACATAAAAGTAGATTTTAAAGAGGAAGAATCTCCTACCATATTACAATAAATAATAGGATAAGTGCAAATTTTATTACATTTACTACATTATTGTGCCTGTATTTTCTCAGTACAACCCAGAAGGTGGAAACAAACAAAAGTGTAACTGTTATAATTTTCCTCGTGTTCATTTACTTGTACTATTGATCTATGCAGCTTGAACGCTGAAGATCTCCACTGTGGGACAAATAAAGGATTATTTTCTTTTATATTGCTTTGTAAATCAAGCCCTAAGTGTGGAACTGCTTTGCTTCTTGTCTGGTCTCAGTCGGCCCATTAAAAGTCAACGTAACAACTTTATACAACATTACAAGTGTTTGCACAGGCTATTAGGTAAAATAAAAGTTTAGTTTTATGATGAGGCTCCTACTGTTGTTATGATACTAAAATGTCAAACTTGATTTCTATATCAAGATAAAGGCTATGACTCTTAATACCAAAGCAGCCCTTTTTAGACAATAAAACACAATTTTCAGCACACGATTACCTAATACGACATTTGCCACTTAACACTTGCTGGTGAAAAATGGTTTGTTTCAGCCTGTGTATTTCTAGTAAATAGTAATAAAATGATCTTAAAATAACAGAAGGTTCTTTAATTGTGCCATATGGTCTTAGGCTAGTTCTGATATAGATCAAAACCTTTCTAAAACTACTCAGGAAATGTCCAGCTTTGTCCCATTTATGTGTGGCCTTTTTCCACTATTGATAGAAGTTCAAATGAATATCTAGTTTTGACACTTGTTTTAGTTTGACTAGTATCTGAGTATGTATTTTTTTCTACAGGCTACAGTGGCATACCTTGAGAAAGACCTGCAGCTCTTGGGACTGTGTCTGCTGCAGGATGGCTGGCTGCAGGTGCTTGAAGAGGGCCACACACACGTAGACCTGGTAGTCAGCTCCCATCAGGACACATGTGGAGAGGTAGTGGACGATCTCAGGCCAGTCCAGGTAGTTCCACAAACACTGAGTCAGCCAGTGGACACACATCTGAGGAGGGGTAACACAGTAATGCCATTAACCCAACAGGGACAGAAAATTAATACCATACGGTGGAACATTCCAGGCAATTCCAGGCATTTTCGTGAGACAAGCAGGTGATAAACCCTCCACCAGAACTTTCACGGGGCACCTTTAAATATGTTTGCAATATGTTTTTCTGTATAGTTAAGTTAAAACCCATTTCTTCAACCATTATGCATCTGCAACAAAAAATGTATGAACTTTATTTAAAAGCCAAAAAGGAAGATTAGACTCCAAGAGCCTTAGATTCACATACAAATGGGGAAATATTTGACTACAAACTCTAAAATAGTATGTGGGTGATAGTTGAAATAAAACTCCAACCAACTCCTGGCACAAAGCACAATTAAATAAGCGCAGAGTAATATGGGAAAAATGCATATTCTTGTATTTTTTCTGAATAAAAACAAATACCTGGACTTACAATATTAATGTCACAAATATAAAGAAGACAGAGTTTTAATCAGTACCCAAAACATGCTTTTACTGACAGAGGGTTGGCCATAGACCTGTTGATTAAAAAGTCCCATGCATATCATTGATTAGTTGAAACAACTGATTTGATTTGATTAAAACTCTATTCATTGCACTGCCCCTACTGTAAATTTCCATGATGGTCTCCATTTGTTAGCCACAAAGAGGTCCTGATTGGACCTTTACTTTGGAGTCTATCATATATTTACTTCATTTGACTCATTTGTCTCACCAGGCCTTTGTAAAATGACAGTGTTTTTGAAAACAAGATAAAAAAATAAAGTGCTAGAGCTCTCTGGTGTTTGGTATTGAGGTGGGACTCAGGGACACTGACTAGAGCAGATGCATGCTAATGTTTATTTGTGCAGCTGATGATGTGTTGATGTGTGATATTAATGAGGCAGCTGCTTCCCAATAGTTTCCAGCTAAAATAAATGAAGCTATAAAAATATTTCACAGCCAGAGTCAGATATGAATTACATTTTAATGCTTAGGTTCTTGTCAAATGGGCTCCAGATCCTTGTAAAGAACACGGATATTCATGTAACAGTTTTTGAGTAGCTTTTTCAAAATGTCAATTAAACCAATGTTATGACCGGTGTTGAAACTATTACTGAATCATGAAGATATAATTTAACTCCAACTTTAGCCTTATTACTCACACAATCTCAGAATTCATACATTTTCAGACCTGAATTATTAAACAGAATGCATTTTACTTATGGGCAATATTCACCAATACGATACAAGTATCAGTACAGGTTGCGATCCAAGAAGAAAGCTAGATTGGCTGTAGTTCTAAGGTAAGTCTTATGTTGATATAGAACATCTTAGAATTTTTTTACTGATATACAAGTCTGTTCTGTAGTTACATAATTCAAGTAACTGATTAAAACTACTCCAAATGTAACTACAGTTGGACATTTGGAGCATTTTTTTATCAGTTAATTGTGTTTTAACTTTTAAGGAAATACATGCTATTTTTAGACACTTAAAACCAAAGTATTGATATCAGTGTCGCTAACTGGAAAAGCTGAATCAGTGCATCTCAAATTCACTGTCAGGGAATTTCAGCAAATCTTCTGCTACACAATTTGTCACTGCCTATTTTGAATATCAGTGCGCTAGAAAGACTCATTCTTCATCATACGTTTAATCTCAGTTTCATTTTTTCCCAGTTGAGAGTGAAAACAGGCGACCATAATACACTTAAAGAAGAGGTGACCTGAATGTAAAATCCACCTGGGAGAATGAAGGTTCACTGCGTCTGATGAAATGCAATCTTTTATAAGGCTCTCCTGTCGCAGTGCATTATGGGAGACCCTAACTGTCAACACCGCGAAGCCTGGATCAAATAAGGAAGGTTTCAAAGTAGGAATCTTTCGTTTTTACTTTGTTGATAATGGAGAAGTCATTGTCAAAAGAATTGAAAGCACAGGAGTCAAGAGCCAACTTTAAAGAGGAGGAAATAGACTGGAGGGTTTTGAACTGACAGAAAGTAACCATGAAAGACAATGTGAAATGTGGAATTTGTAATTTTGAGATTTTTTTAGAATTGATACTTTTCAACTGATGTCATCAACATTCCCTTGAGGTGTGATGCTAACTGAGGCACTGCTCTGTCTGAAGCTGTTAGACTTTAATCTGACCATAAAGAACTGACTTAGCTGGAACTACAACAGAATGAGCTTATGTGAAGTATCAATAGGTACACATACTTTTTGCTATGTGACTTTCAATGTTCAGTTTTGTTTATTTATTTTGTTTAACGGTGGGTGGCACAAACAATTAGCACTTAACTGTAAATAATTTAATAGACTATTTGTTCAAGGCCAGTATTACTTTATGCTACCTAAATGCACTGTAATTCACAAATGATTGATTCATAGCTTTTCACAACAAAATGGAAAAATGTATGAACCATAACAAATGAGACGATTAGTTTCACAAATTAAGAGTGAAAAAGACTATTTTGAAAGCTAAAATTTGCAAATAGAAAACCAATTGTCAGCTTCATTCACTTGGATCGCAGGAAGCTAATTTTAGCTGCCTGACATTTAGCCATCTGACAAATTGACTAAACACCTGATTACGATTCTGACTACAACGCCAGGCAAATGTTATTGACTGTGAAATGTCACTAGTAAAACTGACATAATCCTATGGTTATCTGAGCCCGTCACTCCAAAACCTTTAGCAATATCACTCACTGCCTAAAACTACTATGCAAAATTGAACAATCATTTTTGAGGGTCAGTATTTATCGTGGGTACTTTTTCTTTTTACTAATCCAGAATGTTGTCATTTTTCTGGAGTAAGACTTTAGTTGTAGAGGGCTCAACAAATAACTTCTATGACTCATTACAGATACAAACCAACTACTAAAGTGTTTCATTCTGCTATTTATTTATTGAAGCTCATAGTTTTTTGGTTTTTTTTTACAACATTGTATATTTAGAATAGTATTTTTGATAATCCTGCTATATCATGTCAGTTAGTTTCAAAATTATCATTTCAAAATGACTAAACAGGTGGTAGGTGTTACTATGGTCAGTTCCACATTCGGAAATATAACAAAACCAAGGAAAACAAAAGTATATAATAAATTGGCTATATATCTTACCCTGATAACTTGATCACTTTTTGCATGCTGTCCCTTATCTAGTGTTCTATTGAAAAGCTGCTAATTGTTAGTGCCCCTTTATTTAACTATTATGTATAATTTGATTCATCCTACAACATGTACATCAATTCAATTTCAGGTTTTAGTATTTGGAGGAATTCTCCTGCTGTACCTGAGATGGGGTGAATCCAGATATCCTGAAGGCTGAGTGGACCAGGGGGAGCTCAGACTTCAGTAGCATCTCCACATAGTGTGCAGTGCACCAGTAAACCGGACCCATCCCAGACTCAGCCACAGCCAGAGGAACATGGACCTGTCAGAATAACAATGCAGGTGAAGGACACGAGACTAACGCAATGTGGAAACTGAGAAAACCTTTTAATTATGCTTTATAACACTTTTATGTCGCATTGGTAAAAAATAGCTGTTATTTTAAAGGCCCCGTTTTGAGCTAAATTTGTCTTGCCCAAGAATGATGTGCGGTGTCTGCATCTAATTAGAAAGCATTTTATTTCATCAGGAGTACACATTTGCATGCTAGTTGCTGTTAGTTTCACTGTCATGGCAAAACTCAGCACTGGTCTCTGTCATGAATAATTAGGATGCTTGGAATGTATAAGGTAAGTGACGATTAAGGTTGGACCACTGCAAACCGTTTAAAATGAACTAGTTATGTTTATTACGTTTTAAGACAGTAAGACAGGTACAGTGCCTAATCTCTAGTTCTGCAGTACTGTTTTTTCAAATCTTTTCAAATTTATAGTTATAATCTTCCAGAAACTGCAAAAAGCTTAACACTGTTTGTATGAATGACAGTTCTGTTTACCTCACTAAATTGTATTTTGAAATCATTCCAGGCCATTCTACTCTGTGATATTGACAAAGTTGACTATGTTGCAGAAAATTGTGAGGAAACGGCATCCATCTGGATCAAACACACAGCAGGCTCCAAACACACAAGTTCAATTGAGTTGTAATTGGCTTTGATGAAAGACCATGAGATGACAGGTTGGTGCGGTGAAAGCAAAACTTCATCTGGCGCCTTACAACTCCCCTGCAATTTGGATCGATTGAAACTAGACTTCAGTTCATCCAAGGGGAAAAAAGTAAAATGCTTTTATATTGTGTTGCCTTGCCTGTTTATCTCTTTAAGTCGTCTTCCTCAAATTACACATGGATATTTGGAAGCTGTTACTAGCTCCACTGAATAGTTGCATAATGATAAAGGAACCCTAAAATAAATGCTATTATGTAAATACCAACTGCATTTGAAGTTTATGTGGATTAAAATTTTATGGATGCTATTTCAAAGGCGAAAATATCTCCACAGACATCAAAGAGCAACACATATTTAGCCCAAATGAGAAAAGTCCACTTAACAATCTCACCAGAGAATCTGAGGCTGAGACAAAGGAAGGAAGAGGATTAAGCTTGTTACTGAGAAGCCCAGCATTAAAAAGCTGCAAAGATGAGTCAATATAAGATACTCTTATATTGTGGCATAGATGTTTTGTTTGCATTAAATAATTCTATACCAATTGGTGAAGAAAGTTTGTTCTTGCCAGTACATTGTCTGTTTACAACAAGAAGGGCCTAGGTTAAATTCCCCAGGTTAAAGAACAAATATTATGCATCATTATTTATTTAATTTTTTTATTGATCTTTAAACATGCTCTTGTGTACTTTTAATTTGGCATTTTCATCTATTAGAACTTAATATGACATCTATTTTCAGACAAAAGACACCATGTTTCTATAGATGCGCTCCCAATACTGACTTTTACCTGTGACGTAACAATCCTGGGAAATTCAAAATTGCGTATTTTTTTAGATTTACTAAACAGGATTCATCAAACAAGCGTGAATGTAGCAAACACAACTCCAGGTACATTTTGAATGAGGGAACAATGTTATAACATGGTTAAAAGCTCAAATGTGTTCTTTAAACACATTGAACATTGCCCTTTTTTAATGAGAAATATGTCTTTTACAACATGTCACAGTTCAACACTATTGATGTTTAGACATAAAACAGTGACAGAATTCCAACCAAAGGCTTGTGTGTGTTTAATGTAGTACTCACTGAAGCATGTATCCTGGCTGGCCATATAAAGGCTGAGACCAGCAGAGATGAGAGGCCCAGTAACAGGCGCAGTGCACGGTCCATGTCCCCCTTCATCACGAGGAACACTGTGGAGCTCAGCCAGTCGTATCCTGGGTAGATGTCCTGCAGACAGACTGAGGGGGGCGCTAAGGATTCAGGCCAATGAATGACAGGTTATTGTACTTAGTTACTATTTACTGTATTTCTCTCATCAGAAGTCAAGATGTACATTTTTAATAATTTCTTAATGATATAAAACTTTTTTTTGTGTGGAGATGGGTTTGACATAAATGAGCTGAATTTTGAGAAGCCCCAAAATGTTAAAGTTTCACGAAATTAGTATCTGCGTTATTTTACTCATCATCAAATATTGTATTGTGTCTCAACAAACAAAGCAACAAATACCTTTTCTTCTGTTCTTAAAAGTTAGAACACTCAGAACTATAAGCACAGTGATAAAAGTCCATACACTTTTAGTTATAGTTAAGTAGTTATAAAGCTATTTATCAAAAGACATTTCCTGCCCTTTATCTAAAGTACAGCTTTTGACTGATGTTTCTTACCTCAAACTCACTTTACTCACATTATGCCAAAGCCTGCAGCAGTATTTTAATTTTAATTTATACAGTTTTATAATTCAAGATCTGCTGTCAGCATGTAACAGCGCTAATATGCAGGTGTCAGGAGAACTGAAGAGCAATTAACTCAAAGTGAAAGACAATATGGCCCAATTTCAGAAAACAACCCTAGGCTATCAACATTTTCAGAGCCTTCAGAGAGTATGTCTTTAGTACATACACAAATATTTTTTTCTTCTTTTGTTTAAATAAATCCATAAGAGCCTAAAACCACAGTTGATGCTCAGAAACAAGCATAGAAATGGCGTATTTGAGGGGCGAGATGTGTTGTATTAGATGTATGTACCACATGTTTACAGGTTTTCATCCATCTACACCAAACTGTTATTCTTACTTAACATCAGCCTGTCCAGGGACTACAGGTGGAAATTTTTACTATAACCTGGCACCATACATCCTTCCTGTTTTTAAGTTAGTGTATTGTTGTGCACTGTCCCTGTCCAAATAAAAGCATACCATACCATAGTATACCATACCATACCATACTATACCATACCATACCATACTATACTATACCATAGTGGCAACCAACTCTGTGTAACAATGTGTAACTATGTAAGTTAAGGGTGAGATCTGAGAGCAGCAATGCAAGGAAGAGATGCGTTGCATGTTGAGTTACAGATCAGAAAGAAAATGGATACTCAAGCAAACAAAACATTTTGTCTCAAGTGTCTCGTTCACACGGGCTTATAGCAATGACTCAAAAAATTGAGAGGTTCTTATGAAATAAGGACAAGAAAAATACTTTATGCATCCAGTGAGAATGTAGACGAGGACAGAATACGATAATAAAAACATGACAAATGTGATTACTACAGTATGTTTGAAAACTATGATCTGCCAGATGTAGGCATGGGATAATAATATTGAAACGTTGTGTCAGGATTATCATGTCCAAAATACTTGTACAGTACAATACAGTTTATGGATATTCATATTTATAATTTTAACATTGTGAATAAGTTCCATGTTTAGAATTACGCCTTTATTTAAGTTAAAATAACAACAATCTAGAAAAGTATATAATGAATAAGTAGCTTTTTTCTGGTCTGGTTTGGCGATTGTCATGATTATACAAACTGTTACATCCCTAGGCAGACGGAGAAGCATTTTCTTTTCTTGTTTTATTCTTTATTTTCTTGTTTTTTAATCTTGTCTTTGATAATATCCAAATAACAGTCCCTTAGAGACCCAGAGTGCAATCATAGCTTGGACGTAAAACAGTTAATGCATTTCCTCTGGGTTTAAAGGGCCTCTCATTTAACACTTGACTCAGGGCCTTCAGCAGAAGTGATGCAGCAGTGATTACATTGTACCTGTGTTTCCCAAAGGCGTGCGAGTGCTGTGAAAGGATACTGAGGCGTGAAGTGCTTTTCACTCTGTGAGAGCTCAAAAAGACCTTCATGTGTTTCATCAGCAGCGTCAGATCAGCCCCTGCGTCATCTCCGAGCAGCTTCAGGAAGCAGCCATATCTGTGGACACAACAGTCAGATGTGCTTGTTGTCACTGGCTTACATAATGTTTGGTGAGTTTACAGTAGATGGCTTCAATCAGCAAGCAATAAGTATTATTACTGGATGGTTATGTAGGTTCTGATGACTAGAGGAAACACTAGGATTTTTTTTTTTTTTAAAGTTAGTAGTAGTAGTAGTTGTAGTAGTAGTAATGAGTAGAAGTTTTGGTCTTGGGCTACAATGAGCTATTTACTGACCATCTAACAGACATTTTTACAGTATCTACACTCCAACATATCTTTCAGGGTCTTTCAGGGTGTTGTAAATAAACTGTTGACTGTTTGTGATTAACATCCCTTGATTTTATGCGGACGTGTTAATGTCTACTTTATTGACTGTGTATAGGCCTATACAAAATATAAACATAGATACAGAAAAAGTAATGTTGGGACTGATCCAACTCAGCAGGCCTGCACAGTCATGGAATAATTATAAATTCATATACCACAACTTTTAATCCTAAACGGCATGCACAGTTTGTGCATGTGGCACTTTTCTCAGCTGTGATTACTGTAAAAATGCAAACCTGACACTCTGCAGAAGCCAAGTCAGCAGCTTGAAACAGCTTTTAGGAAGAGACTTATATTTACTTACTGAGATGTAGCGGCAGCACTGATCTGAGTAAGAAAAAATTATTCTGTGATCATTTTCTAAAATGTGTGTTGACAGGCTTTGCTTTATGTAAGATGGGTAGTGCTTGCATAGAATTAGCTCTTTGTTTTGCATTTGTATCCATTTTGGTTGGTAAGATGCTATTTGTCATTCTAAATATTGCAGGTAGCTTTGGTCTTACCTTCACTGCAGATGTCCCAGAAGGCCATTAGAGTAATTTAATATCGTTTATGCTCCATAAACTAACATGGTGCTTACCTGAGACAGATGTTGATCCCCAGCTCCTCCACTGACAGCAGAGCAGCGCTCTTCACAGTTTTCTCATCGGCTATAAAACAAACCAACATGTGTTTAATGCACAATGCGCCAATAACCTCACACGTACTACGGCCTTTAAGGGTGGGAAAAGTGCTGAATGATTTCTTATGGGCATATTACCAGGGGCACACGAAATAGCATTCCCTACTGCACTGAAGTACTACAGATGTGATGTCATTTAGCAGTGGTTAGCAGCTGTTCATTGTGGAGTTTACTTGTGATGTAGGTAATAGCAGGGTATCAAGGTGACTCTGGGAATTCCTATTAACAAATGTGTTATATCCAATTACAAGCACATTGGACAATAAAATGGAAAGGATTTAGAAGAGAGTGAAAGCGACAATACAATACAATACAATACAAAAAGTGCAGTTAGGAGCTACCAGGATGCAGAATTTTCCAAAGAACTGTTAAACATTGCAAGACCACAAGGCCATCGCTCAATCTATCTTATTTATTAGTTAATTTTGCCAGAGACAGTGCACATTTCTGTACATGTGCAAGCATTAGCTGTACACTTACTTTTCAACTTAAGTCTCCAGGCAAGGTGTAAATTGCCGATAATATACCAAACCAGCTCATTGCAGATAATAAAGGATCTTTGTCAAGTTCAACTGTCAAGAAGGTCTGGATTTGGGAAAACAGGATACATTTAGTAGTTATCCCAGTATAAGAACGAACTGATACTGAAACATTTTGGTACAGAGGTATTCCTATTGTATAAAAGCAGAATTTCCTTTTAGCCTGTGTTTTGTGTAACATTACCGACTAAACAATCAAAGTTTAACTAGTTCTACCATTGTGAAATTAAAAACAAATGAAGAAAAATTTTGAACTGTGTTTGGTTCTTTCAAGTATTACATTTTTGCAGCTCACAGCCATGGATCTGAGACTTCCACGGTTTGTTGAAAAATATTCCAGTCTAGTAATTAGTCTGAGAGATATCATGGTAGCATCAGCTGCAAGAACAAACTTCCAATCCAATGAGCTAACTAATGGCATCAAGATATTTCATGGGAATATTAAAACGTCACCCATAATCTATAAACCACAGTGATAATTCAACATTGTTAACGTCCACAAATCAGCGTGGCGTAATTACAGCCCATTATATCTTGGACTCTTTATGAAAATCTGACTTTGATGAGGTCACAAGCCATGGCCAGACAACACGGCATTTTCCCTGGCCCTTATTTCGAACATATTAACATCCATAAAAACCCCTCGCTGATAGCAATTACTGTCTAATGGAGATAAATGCTACCTCGTTATATTCTTTCCCTCCCAGAACCATTCATTTTTGTCCCCGCTGCACTGTTTTTGCATCATAACTATGAACATAATCATTTAAGGTGGCATGTGCAATGCATCTCCGAGGTTATTTGTGACTCTGTGCTCTCATTTGCTTTGAAAAACAACCATGGTTTTAATGAGAAATATTACAGCAATGCACCATATTGCTTTAGTCTGAATATTACATGGAGTATCCCGATAGGAAATAGAAAGGACTCAAACCATTTATTAGGTAAATTAGAATAGGTCTGTGACGTGAAAGGACATGCATAGATAAACAAAAACTAAGGAGTGTTTTGTTCTAGAATAATGATAAATAACTAATGTCTGGGACTGTTGGACACGACCATTCGTCCTAAACATTGGTGCCATAGAACAGTCTTCTAGTCCTTAAATGTGCACTATGTAACTTTTCACTTGCTTGTCTACATGGAGATGTTATTGCTTTGCATGCATAGAATGTTCCACAGTATGGCATTCCGTGGAGACAAGATGGTGGCACAGAGTTACTAGTCAGATCTGTGGAGAGGCGATGCATGTTTTTAAAGGTGTTTTTGAGCAGTAGAACCACAAGTAATTTAATAAATCCAAAAAAGATACATTTAATGTTATACTGTGGAACATGGAACATAGACAAAGCAAAGTGTGTATTTTTAGCCATTCAAGTCCATGTTTAGAACTGGATTCTGGATGGTGAAATAGTAATAGCACATATTCTGAAAAAAGACCAAAGGATTTAAATGTATATCCTCCCAAAGTGTGGAAAAATATGCTAAATATATTTTAATATTTCAAAAAAGCCTTATAATTTGAGAGGGAGCACAGATCTTGACGTGACCCATTAAGATGTAAAAGTCTCTCTCTCTCCTTTTTCCTGACCACCCAATTTCAGCAGCAGAACTAAATGAGATGGTTGGACGTGTGCCTGGGGGCCTGAAGACTGGAGATACAAGTCTGAAGAGTGGACTGACAGAGGTTAATACTTGGCAAATGAGTGGGCTCTTTCTTCACAATGGGAGCACTCCGCTAGGGCAGAGAGGCTGAGACTGTAGCCCACGTCACTCAAAGCTTCTCCCCCGCGCGCTCCCCCAGTGCATTGTGGGATACGACAAGAAGAGCCCTGACAGCTGCCTGGTCGCCTCTCTGACTCTTCAGTGGGAGGAATATTAAAAGGCAGAATGGCAGACGGAGAGCAGTGAAAGTGAAAAAGGGAAAAAGGAATCTACAGTAGCAGCTTTGAGATTTACAAGTATGAGGCAACTTTACAGATGGAACAGGAAATGTTGTATTTGATGATTTAGACAACAGCTGCTGTGTATGAATATTGACATGGAGGAGTGAAATATTGTTGTCAGAATTAAAATCTTTGTTGCTTATAATCAGGAGTATCTTGAAGCACTAAATAGTACTGGGTTTTACTACTACTTTAGTACTGTACACTCCAAAAAATAAATAAATACATAAAAGTAAAACACAAAAACTAATATAAAATAAAATAAAAAACTGAATTATCAGTGAGACTGGCTAATGACGTAATCACATTGTAGTTTTTAATTATACCATGCAAGTAGGTTTTAATGTTCAATTGATGTTTGCTTCTAACTTTAAAATCAAGGATTACATGACAGTAGAGTAACATTCACATTATGCTCTGTATTACTGTTATGTAAATAGATACAATTAGACTTGACTTTATCATCAGGGCACACCTGCTGTTAAGTCGTAATGATAAAATACTAATCACCACCAAATGTGACTACAGGAGATGTAAAGAAATGTCAGCTCATTTAAGATGTGTTTTCCCGTCATCGCGCTCCGTTGTGATTACATAGATATTTCAGCCGAATATTAATATGAAAATATGTATTAGCCTTTTAAAATAGGAAGTGTTTACTTGATGTTTACTAATTAGCAGATTTCCATTCTCGCACCCATCAGTCTGACTCAGATGTTTATCCTACTGGCAAATAAACAAACCATCCAGTTTTATGGGACTTGGATAAATAAGAACTTTTAGGCTCTTCGGAGATATATAACATTTACGATTTTGAGCATATTCAAACTACTTTACACCAAGTTTATGCAATTTTACAAGGGCCAAATGACAGCTAAAAGTGTTTTTAAGAAGTATAGCAATAGTACGGGCAGCAATAGCAGCAGAAGCCGCAAAAGTAGTAGTGTTACAGGAAATACATTACAAAACTTAACAGTAATAAGAAGAAAGAAATAATTTGCCTTCTGATTAAAAATGTTCCTCCTACTTTGTGAACTAAACTAATTTGTACTTAAATAGTCCATTGAATGTAACTAGGGAAGTATCAGGTAGGAAAAGAAAAACATTTAAAATGTGATCCAGGATTTGATAAATAATACAACTTTTGCAGATCTAATTAGCCACCAATTAGAGGACTTGAAAGTAATGTCCTGCTCTCCTGAAGAGCCCATTCGTGAGTAAAACTAGTAATTATTCCAATTCAATTTGAACAGCTTTTAACAAGATCTGAGATATGTGGTGTTGAATAAAATTTGAATGCAATGTGGCCTTGTTTGCTGTAAACATAATTAAGTACACTGTGTTTTCTATTTAAGAAAAAAGGTTTCTTAACTTACCTTTGTACAAAGCCTGAGGAAAGAAGCATTCACAGTGTGCACTGGACAAACGGGATACGATATTTTCCAGAAGATCAGCCAATACTGAAGAGACAAAACAAGTTGAACACATTTATACACTGTCGGTTCAAACACTTTTTATGAAGTTGAAGTTTCCTTTTTTCAAAATTTGAGTTAACTTCCAACTGTCCTAATTATTCATAATTCTAAAACCCATGGATAACCAGCTGAATTCATGCATTAACAAACTGAGCTTACGTCCCATTACAATACTAAAAGATAGACCGCTGTGCTGAGACAAGTAATGGTTCTTGTGCCGTGAGACTTGGGTATTTCTGTCTCCATCTGTGGACAATGTTCACATCCGTTTATGACCTGCCTGCTCCTGAGTGGGCCCTGATGGTGTTGTATCGCGCTGCAGTGTAAGCAAAGCATGTAGCCATTGGGGGCACTACAAGGGTACATAAAAAAGGTAGAGAATGAATAAAAGAGGAGGCTACTCGTCATGAGTTTTATAATTACTCAACAGAGCAATCTGCTGTTTATTATTGAGATAACTGGATTGTAATGACTTTTTAAAGATGACATAACAGAGATGTAACATAGTTACAATGACAATTTTCTATAATATAACAAATAACACATTTATTTCTGTAATTACAGTTAGCTTCAACCATTACTTGTAATTTGCTTGACAGAAGAGGAGCAAGACAATTTACAAGTGGTGTGGCCTCCACCGGAAAAGTTACATAGTGCACCTTAAACAGCCATAAAGTTTTCATTTCCAAGGCAAAAGCACCACTCTCAGTCACTTAAAAGTCCTATAATAATCTTTTTGGATAGCTTTTTGATAAACTTTTTTTCATTTCTGTGTAGCACCAGATGAAGGCTATTAAACTGCTCTTTCCAGTTGGTTACGTCGAAGATGACACTCATGCCACATTTCTGCTGTTTATCTTTAAGGTTAGGTATTAGATTTTCCCCAAGTACGATGAATTTTATATAAACTTATCTAACCATGAGTCATAAAAAATTGTAATTTGTCTCAGTTACTCTAAAATTCTTGTGGTTACTGACGACTCATTCTTAACTAGATCTGATCTAGCCGGGACAAAACCCAGCTAAATGAATCTCATTGGTATTCTGTTAAGGCAAACCAATTAAGCCATCATTACTGACAAGATGGAGGGGTATTGAACACTCGAGCATTTCTAATCATGATTGCCTCATACTGTACTATGGTTAATCATTTTCATTTTGCTGCTGAAAAGAAGCCTGTCAAAGATACAAGTGAAAATCAGAGCCAATAAAATGCTTCGGAAATTGCTTGTTTGGTAGTCAACACATAGAATCTACTTATAATATTAACAAATGACGCCGGAGTAATTTTTAGAATTTAAATGAAGGCTTAACAAATATCTGTGTATCGTTTAGTGAAAGGTCTTAAATGAGCACAGGGCTTGCGTTGAGTCCATAAAAGATGTAATCACGCTACAGTACATGCATTAATGATGTTATTCCCAACGCGATCCAATCTAGATGCATTTTGAATAGGAATCATTAGAAAAAATAGAAGAATGTAAAATGGAACTGATGATGGGTGCTTCAAATTTCATGAATATAGAATGCAGCTAACACAGTATGAAGAGGCAGGTGGCTTTATTTACTGAAATATAATATAATCCCTGTGGCTCTTTCATTCCTGTTGTTATCACAGTGAATATTAAGTCCTCAAAAGTAAAGAAATCGCTTTTTAAATCTTTACTCCAAATCAACTTTAAAAAAATGAAAATGTGTCTTTACAAGAATTTATAAGAATGCAAGTAGAAAAGTTTGTTTACATCAGAGGGACAGCTAATATATGTTTTGGGGATAAAATCAGAGAAGGTTAAAAGCACTGTACTTGATTTTTACTGTCTTAAAAACAAACAGAACTATTTAAATTGCCAGTTTGCAGTGGTCCAAAGTTATTCCTCACTTACCTTATGCATTCATAGCATCCTAATTACTCACAGGGATGAGTTTTTCTTCTCAAAACTTTCAAAGACCAGAGCAGTTTTGCCATAACTGTAAAGCTAACAACAACATGCATGCACCTGAAGAGCTGCTTATATAATACAGCTGTAGTGGGGGAAGACACATTTTGCAGTATGGGAAAAATAGATACAGGGCCTTTAAGGTGTAGAGGGAGACTAAAGAGGAGATTAAAGTATTTAGTGAAATAGAAGGACAAAGACTATTAGTTGTGGTGTTAAGCTCAAAAAAGGTATTTAACAGATGGAACTTTGATAGAGAACAAGACTTTTTGTGGTATAGGTAAATGAGCCTACAGACAAATAGACCAAAGTATGCATTAACGATTGACGTAATGAAATGTTTATGTTGATACCTACTATAAGGGAATGTATGAAGTGTAGTACCGTAGCATCTGTTACTTTCTTACCATCTCCAGTTAGCAAAGTGGGTGTCTTTGCCATAATCCTGCGATAGTGACTTCTGCACACCTCCATCCAGCTCTCATCACTAATATCCTCAGATGATGCCAGGAACGCATTCAGTTCAGGATCTATACAAGACAGAGAAAAATCTATAACCAAAGGACTAAAAATAAACTAATAGGAAGTACTGAGCCGATGCTTTGTACCTGAAGATATTTGGTCAGTCTCTTTCAACTCCAGAGTGTAGCACTGTGGTATAGGGTAGCAGCTAAACATAGGCCAAGGAAAAGGGTTGTCGCCCTGCTGGGAAGAGTTGTAACTTATATACAATGAATGCAATAGAAAAAAGTGAATATGTTTGAATTATCTGCAGTTACTTGTTGTTTAGCCCCCCTTTAGTGGAATGATTTATGAGTTTGCTTTTGATTCACTGCTGCAAGTCTCCAAAGGACTGCATTGTTGGCTGAGAAATGAACATGTCAGTATGTGGATGGGACTGGATTGTTAGCTTTTCTTTGGAATGTAATTATCCCAAAACTGACTGATGACTTGTGTAAACATTTTCATAAATCCTAAAAACAATGTATTGGCAGTTGTTGTGGATAAATTGTACCTAGATTGTCAGTTTGTGTTGTTTTTCCATGTAAGACCTTGTTGGGCCCAATGCTGCAATTCGTCAACAGGCATTGCACTATATAAAACTTGTCAAAACAGTAAATTATATGATATTTTCTAGTCCTGATTATTTTAGCTGAACTACAAAGATTAGGGCATATCTAATACACTCTAATCCTAGTATTTGCATGTAAATCAAAAGTAATTTTCACACCCCAGAATCAAATCCTTTTTCATATCCTTTCTGTGACCTCATCTTAAATTAGTTTCAGAGGAGAGTCTGTAAACAACGGCTAAATAATTGATAACTTTGGACCAAAACATGCTGGTTCAAACAACATTCCAGCAACTGCTGGAAATCATTAGGGCAACTTCTAATACCAGAAGCCAAAATATATTAAAATATGCTAAACAGGGTCCACTCAACACTAATATATTGGTGAATTTTAACTTCATTTCGATTGAATATTGTGGTTGGTTAGCTTAAAGGTGCATTATGTAACTTTTCTGGTGGAGGGTCTGCCACCCCATTGCCTCCATGAAGATGTTATTGATTTGCCTAGAATGTCTAACCCCAACTCTGCTTGTTTCCATGGAGATAGCTTAAATGTGATGCCTTATAGTGACAAGCAGGTGGGAGACCCTCCACCTGAAAAGTTACATTGTGAACCTTTAAAGCCTGACATGTAGAGATAGAGATTCACAATGAACAATTTAGACTCAGTCTTAAAGATCTCCTAACATCTTTATATGATGAAAAGAAGCCAGTGTATAAGCACCAATGTAGTTACAACAGCAAAAGGGAGAAGATTCAAGAGTACTAACCACTGTTCCACTATGTTTATTGTAGTTTTTTGAATAGTCCAAAGTACTGACCTCTTGTATGGAACGAGGAGGCAGTTTCCTTTCTGAAGGGCCTCCAACTACACTCACACAAACCAGCACATAATTCCTCTCCACCGATAAACTGTCCAGGATGATCTCTCTGTCAAAAAGACATAGAATTTTTTTTTTCCATAATGAAAAATCTTTTGCATAGTTCTTTCATTCCATTCATAACATATTTCTGAACTTGAGAAATTAAGTTATAATCGTGTTATTCACTGGTACCTGGGCATCTACTCAGAATCTTGGGCAGTTCTAGTTTTTGTAAATCGGATATTTTATTATTTGAGTTTAGTCCTGGTAGTACTTATGTGATAGAACGGCACAGCAAGTGAAAACAACAGACTATAACGGATATTTTGTGCAAGACCTCTAGTGACCGCACATTACAACAACTGTATGTCTTAACCCTAATAATATATGAAAAACTCAATAGCTCTAGGTGAGGTTTCGTTTCGATGACTTTGAGCATCCAGATGCTGAAGTGAAGGAGAAGCGGTTAAAAAGAGAATACAGTGTGCCAATGCCAGTGGCCATTACGGGAAGAGAGTAGGAGAGGGGCCAACAGGAGAAAATAGAGGAATAAATCATCACCATCAAGACCTGGCCAACACTCAGACATTTGATGTGGCCTGGCATTTCACAGCCTCTTTACAATTCAGCGCCCGGCTTCAAACTTCTGACAGCCTTCTGAGACAGCCTCTTTAACACCCACTCTCACAAATGCACTCTTCAGGTTGTCTCCGCTGTCCTTTATTTTATGTGCTACCACCAAGGTAAACAAATAGTATTCTTTCAGCTAAGCAGTGGTTACATTTGAAGTGTCATATGAAGGTCATGGCGGGAGCTTTGAGTGCGAGTTCAATGAGTGAAAACCAAAGAGTTTGAAAAAATAAAAATGGACGCTACTTTTGGTTTAGTACAGAGCAGCCGGGCACTTATAGAAAGGGCTTTAAAAGAGGCATTCATTGGTTGTAAAAGTGTCTATTTGTTTTGTGTTATTGCAGCTGTGATGCCGCAAACAACTGAATAATACATATGCAAAATGTAATGTAGGTTTTTATGGGGAAAATATGCTTGTGAACAATTCTCCAATAGGGACAGGGCTTTTAGGTGGAGAGAATAGATATGACCACTGATCATACAGAATAAAAGCAGGCTCCAGAATATCATGGAGGCCTCTTCCAAAATCATTGGACTCCCTGTAAGATCTCTCTCCTCCTTCTGTGAGCAACAAATCCTGAGGAGAGGCACCAACATCCCAGACACCCCATGTTCCCAGAATTCATCTGGCTCCTGTCTGGATGCCGGCTGCAATGTCCAGGATGCAAGTCACAGAGGAGGAAGGGCACCTTTGTCTTGAAAGCTTTTTCCTTCTTCAATCAGACGGCCCAGACACGAGACCGCCTGACTCTTCCCTCCTGATCCCGACCCATCCTTCTGTTCACTTCTACATCAAGTCTGCTCAATGTGTTTAAATAAAGTTATTGGATTGACTGATTCACAATGCAAACATGAATACGGTCTATAATAAGTGCTTTAGTCTACCCTATAAAGCAGTGTTCTTTTAGGGTGAGTTGGATTCTCTACAAGTAGATCAAAATATGTAAAACAACTGCACTTAAAGTAACCTTCTGGCTCTTTTGTTGCACTAGCTTTTAACATTTATGTGCCTTCTCCTCCATAACCAAAACAGAAGGTAGTGGAGGTAAAGTTTATATAGGATAAGATGAGAGAATATGCGTAGGACAACTAAAATTTGACAAAAAATGGGGGTTGTGAACTTTGTCAACTTTCCTTGTAAGCAGTAGTTGGTAGTAGTTGGTTAGGTAGTATGTATCAGTGAAGCAATTAGTAGTAGTAGCAGAAGTAGTTAGACCTGAGATGACAATTACTATATTGACTTTTCGTTCAAACTATGATAGAAAGAACTATATTTTTGAAAGAGTTTTATTTTTGCAATAGTGGGGAACGTTTTGTGATGTTTACATTCACATTGTGGAGGGCTGAAAAAATATGAGTACTAGCTAACTTTTTTTTTTTTTAATAGATATTGGGGGGGTTTAGATTATCCTGCTTTGGGGTTATTGTGTCAGCGGCATCTGGTATTTTCCATATTATTGTTTATCGTGATATTTTCTGCAGCACTATAACGCATATCAAATTTTGTTATTGTGCCAGGCCTAGTAGTAGTAGTAGTAGTGGAAGTAATATCAGTAGTAGTATAGTTGACTACAGTGGATACTACTTGTATTTTAATATAACTGTATGGACTGTCAGAAGTTCACTAATGTGTGTACCCTGTGCCATTGGCCATCTCGGCGACATTTTCCTTTTGCCTCTGCAGCAGCATGGAGCAGATGTTGTACTGGCTCTCCAGCAGCAGGAACGTGTCCAGATTACAGCAAAGCGCACTGAGCAGCCTGCACACAAAAATATACACAAATACATACAAAACACAAGAAATGCAAATATGTTAAGAAGACGTCTGGCTAGAGGAGATACTGTAGTAGCGCTTTCAAAATAAAAACGTATTGTAGGAACAAAGCAGACATAACTTCATTTGCTTTTCCGATTTCCCTAGGCCTTTTTGTGTGTGTCTGGACTCAAGTGCTGGATCAGTCAACACTTTTTTTCTCCAAATGCCAGCCGTAGCCAATTGGAGGCTTTGTTAAGAAGGAGCCCTTGGGAGAAGCTTCATGGTTCATTTTCCGTAGCTGGTAATGACACTGAACTTAAGCAGGCTGTTAATCTGCCACAGCCTTTAGAGACACAAGAGAACGAGGTCGAAAGATACAGATTTTCTTTTTTTTTTTTTTACCCCCGCTGGTATAAAATAATCAAAGTACACCAATTAAAATACAATGCATGTAAATGAACCAACAAACCATGAAAAGATACAAGATTTCTTAGATAATCTTCACATAATGCTGTTGGGATGAGCCCATTCTGTTAGGATTGGTCAAGGCTACCCCGAATTCAAACATAGTAAGTTAAGAATTACTCAACTCAGCAGCGAGGGGTGGCAGTTTCTCAATGCAAACTGAATTGGAGCCAGAGTCGATGGAGCCAGAAGCACGCCCATGCTCATTTCCTATTTGGAACGTGGCGGCTAGTGGGTTACAGATCAACTTAAAACTCTGCCACTACAGGCGTGTCTCTCATAACATCAGAGGTGATTGATGTCACATGCCTCTTAAAATGCAGTGACAGAGTTTAACCATAGTTGGCAGAACACACTTGGTTTTTGACACTTTTAGACCCTAAAACTGCTAACTAACTCAGTTTATATTAAAATGGCTAAAAAATACAATGAACAATAGAGAATGCAACAACCTACATAGTTTAGTGGCAAAAAGTTGACTTAGTCTTTAGTCCCACTCGCGACAGCATAGTATATCAGATTATATATTTGCCTTTCTTTTACCTGAAGACATTTAATAAAAAGATAACAAAAGACATCTAATAAATACATACCGTAATTCCATTTTCAGGGATAAATCAAGTAAACACATTCACAAAGCTTCTGGATAATAGGGTTTATGTAACTGCTTTGTTCAACACCCAACAATTCCTTCTTTTTGAGCACATTCATTTGAACACAGTTTCCACACAAGAGCAGTAGAATAAAATAAATGTCAAGCTTATTATGTTGTTAGTTTCACAAAATGCCATTTCCATTTCACATTCACTGCGAGCATGTAGAGTGAATGTGGGCAGAATATGCGATAGATTCCCTGAGCTGATGGTTGGTATGGGCGGTACAAGCGGGGCCATTGTGGTAAACAGCTGTTGGATTTGCCGGTGTGCTGGGCAGTGACTGGGAGCGGTTTGAGTGACGTGTTCTCTCTGTGCTTCTGACAGCAGCGCCGCGAGAGGCTGAGAGGCTGTCAGGCTCTGTGACCTCCGGAGCCTCAAACACACACTACCAGGACGGCCGCACTTTATCAGTCAGATAGGGCCTTAGTATTAAGTAGAGCAAGGCCTGGCTGTCTACATGACTCTGTTAAGTACAGACAACCGTATTAGTTCTTATTTCGATGATAAATAAAGAGAGGTGGGTAGTACTCCGTTATATTTATTTGAGTAACATTTTAAAGAAATACTTTTCACAATACTTTTCTAGCCGCACGCTTTTACCTCTACTTGAGTAATATTTTTTATTGAAGTAACAGTACTTACTTGAGTAAAAGTTTTGGTTACTCTTCCCACTATGAGTAAGTCTACAAGTGACAAAAGCTTTATGTTGATGATATTAAATGATTTGCGTTTGTGGCACCGCCCCTTTAGATATGATTTAGTTTTCCTCCTTTGGGTGTTACGTCCAATGAGACTGATTCATTAAAGGGACACTAGGGAACTTTTCTGGTGGAGTGTCCGCCACCTGCTTCTCTCCATGGAGAGAAGCGGACTTGCTTTACTTGGAATGTTCCGCATTTATCTTACCTATCTAATCTATTCTTACCTGCTTTTTTAAATTAATGTTGTTTTTTATGCTTAAAAATACTTTTAGAAACATGCATTCTTGAACTGGCTTGCCTCTACACAGATCTGACCTTTTACTTGGCCTGGGGGTTCACCTACTTCTCTCCGAGAGTGTAGAGTTTAATACCACATACAGAGAATTATTCTAGGCAAAGAATACCATCTCTATGGAGACAAGCAGGTGACATGAAAAGTTACATAGTGCACATTTAAAGTTTTTTTTTTCTAAAGGGAGATGCATCTACAGTTGCCAGCTATAGAAGCCATTATTACCATTGTTATAAAATTGTATCAGGAAATAGGATGGGTATAGTTTTTTGATAAACTTCTTGAACAACCACAAACCAATAAAAAATATACAGTAACAAGCATCATGTTTTACAGTTAATGTATGTGCTGTACTTAAAGGGAAAGTACAAAAATGACCACAATCCGAACTATAGGAGAAATAGATGGAGCTCCCGTTGTCATGACAACAAAGAGGCTTTTTAACAACAAGGGGACCGGACCATGGATTTTAGCTCTCATTAGGCTCTGGAGATCAGTGGGGAGGAAAGAGCAACTTAGGTTTGTGCATAATGAACAGTGTTGCTTGACGACGGTACATGTGTTCACATCCACTACAAGTAGGAAGCATATTATTCACAGGCGTGTACAGGTAAAGGCTCTGACCTTTCACTGAGTATAAATATTTCAATTTTTCTTCTTGGAAATTTATTACAGTTTGGTAAGTGACTTTTACCACTGAATAAAAGCAAACAACGGTGATACGAGGGAGCCTTGTGGAGAAAACAAATGACCCACCTGGATCGGTCATGTTTTATTCATTGTGTGCCATTTGTGACATATCAACAGCTGAGCAAATAAACCTGCAGCCCTGGTCCTCTCCAGTCATATAGCACTGCAGCTCTTATGGAAAAGTGAAGATGTGAATTAAAATGACAACATAGGAGAAGATCTCAGAAGAATTTTTACAATTTGTATAACACCGTGTTTTGATGTTGATGTAGCCAAATGTATATAGCAGCAGTATTTAAAATAAAACATATATAAAATATAGTAGGTTCTGTCATGTCTAACTGTCAATGATCAGATGGGTCTTAATGAAGAGGTCTACAGCCTGTCCTCAGTTAAATCATGTGTTTTGGAGCAGAGTTCAGACTTTAAAAGAAGACATTGTATTGTATTGTTCAGGAAAATAATTTCTGAAAGCAATTTGCTTTAATAAGACAAAATAAATTAAAATCTGAAATGATCAGTCAATATGAGGAATATTGTGTTTTGTTTTGTTTTTGTCATAACACGCAGTTGTAGTAGAAATGCTCTCTCTCACACATTGAGCTGAGAAGCCCACTTCACTAATGCATTGCTCACTGACTGTAACACATATTTTCTGTATATGACATATGATGATATCTTGCAACGCTTTACCCATGTTGGCAGACAGCATCAAGCCAGATCCAATTGATTAATCTTGGGCCAGCGCTGTGACATTGCCTCTAAATGGCATGCACAGGACAGAATAAATGAAGCTGGTAAATGGTAAACTGCTCCTTCAGCAAATACTGTAGAATAGGGCGACCAGGCAGAGTGGTAATAGACTGGCTCTACTCGCTGACAGAGACACACACTTTAAGCCTCTGAGACCTACAAGTCAATTCAAAAGTAGCCACCAAAGCATCAGCAGCACAAGGATAAAGAAGACATGCAGCGGATGTGACAGGTCCTAAGAGAAACTTATGGTCTTAAATAGAGTCACTCTCATGCTGCAGTCAAAATCTCACTGGAGTGGCCACACTTTTAGCCTTGAAGGGAAACAGTTACACTAAAGCAATATTATTCACACTACATATTTCAATCAAATCTAACTGCAATTTATGCAATTAAATTAGCGTTTTATTATCATTTTATGTTATAATAGATCACTAGTATATCAATATAAATATTTAGTTGTATTTGTGGACAAAAAGTATCTGAATTATTAAAAAATAAAAATTTAGTGCACAGAGCAAAAGATTTGAGAGGTCTGTAAACCGCAGCTCAGATACTCTACAATTAGGAAAGTGTGGCTTTTGATCTTTGCTAGGGGAGCCCTAGCCCTTTTCATAACCATGGACATTAATCTTGAAGGAAAAAAGTAAAATAAAATACTGGTGTGTATACCTTTAAATGTAACTCCTTGAGAATCTCTGTGTCTAAAATCAATAAAGATCAAATTACACATGACTTGGATTTATATTGTGCTTTACAAGCTTAAACGCTTCTCCAAGCACAATAGTAGGACACTATTCATTTCCTCTCCCCATTCTGTCGTCACAGTTACTATTGTAGCTACAGAAGCTTTGGGCTGACTTATAGAAACATGGCTGCTAATCTGCAATGGTCTCTCCAGCACACGCCAAATTCACTGTAGCTCCAATCAATACATTGTAATTCTAACTACAGCTCTGACCCTATAACCTCAATCCACCTCTTCCATAC